>PVKA01022173.1:0-18551 GCA_004027165.1 Ctenomys sociabilis
AGTGATATAAAACACATTTATCTCTATCCTTGGACACAGTATTACAATATGTACTTTTGTGAATTTCTTTATTGTAATTTTTCAGAGCTTATAATTACATGTTTCTGATAATCATTGTTATCTTCTTTGCAAAAAATATTCAACCTTACGAATTCAAAGCATTCTTTAAATTTAGATATGTTTTCATAAATAAGAAAGTTTTATTGTGAAAACAATACTGAGGTCTACACTGGATCAATGTAATGTAACTCAACACCTCCTTATACTATATACCTCTAACTATGCATATGCTGTACTTTAAAATATTAACTTTTCAATTAGAGATATCACATTTTTAATTTCTGATAGAAGTGATTAGAATTACTTTAATTAGACTTCATTTTATAAGTATCGTTCAAATATATTTACATCTCTATTTTTATGTATCACATACATTGTGTTTTGAACTTATATATCCATGGGCTTTATATATATATATATATATATATATATATATATATATATATATGTATTTTGGACAGGGTCTTTCTATGTAGTCTAAGCTGACTTTGAACATAGTATGAAGCGAGTTCTTTTTAATTAACTTGCCATGGTCTTTGTCTCATCCTCCTGAGTGCTGGGAATACAAGCCTGTGTCACCACATCCAGCTCACTCTTGTGTTTTATTCCATCAAAAGCTCATATATAGTCTCTTAATTAGATTTTTAATTGGAATTTTATAAGAAAATGAAATTAGTGTTAGTGTTTTAAGTTCAGCTCTTCTATCCTTTTTATTTCCTCACATTGTGAATCTATATTATTTCATCCAAAATATTTGAAGCATTTACATATTCTCTTCAGTAACACTAATACAGTTGCCCAGGCTTTGCTTAAATGTTATTATATAAGTCATAATTAAGGGAACAATGTCCACCATTGTATTTGGATATAAAGATATTAATCAAGTTGCATGCTATGATTATTTATTTTCTTCTTTAAAATTTAATTTTCATGCTTTCCTTTCAAAATGACCTTTGGGCCAGGCACAGTGATGTACACCTGTAATCCTGGCACTTGGGAGGGTGAGGCTGAGGATCGTCATGAGTTCAAGGATGGCCTGGGCTGCATAAGGGAGTTTCAGGCAAGCCTACACTACATAATATGACTCTGTTTCAAAATAAAAAGTAGAATAATTTGTTAAATTACAAAGCACACATCAAGATTGCTGAAATATTTCAGTGGCATAATCCTGACTTCAATTCCTAGTACCACAAAAAATAATCACACACCAGAATAATTCAACCATTTTGAATACAGTTCTAGGTTTTAATAAAATCATAGAATTTTGCAATCATAACCACAATCTAAGATGAGAAAGTTGTATCTTATTACAAAGAAACTCTAAAAGTTGCCATTTAATCCTAGTGACACAATTGGAAGTTATCCAAGCAAAAACCAATTCTTTATCATTCTCCATTTATATAGCATTTTCAATTTATAAAAGTAACCACATAGTACTTTTCGTGTTTTGAATCTTTAACATATTCTAAAGGTCTGTATGTTGTACTATATTTCAATACTTCATTGATTTTATGACATAAAAATATATCATATTTTTATATATTGTATTTTATTTTCTCACTCAACTGTTGGCAGATATTTGAGCTACTTCTCTAGTTTGGCAATTATGAGTAAAGTTGCAGTAAACATGCATGCATAGTTTTTTTGTGTGATTACTTTTATTAATTTTCTTAGCTATAAAACTGGTAGAAAAATCAGTTCCACTGAAATGTCTGATGATAGCAATAAAGTTCAAAAACAGTAACATGAGACTATAAAGGAAATCAATTCAGAAATAATATCTAAGTAAAAAGAAATGATGACTATAATGAATGACTTACTCAGAAATTCTATTCATACATTTAAAAGATAGAGAAGTATTATAAAATGATGAAAACCACAAATGCTCAGCATAGAAAAGAAGTGGAATCCATGAAAAAGATTCAAACAGATTTGGAGAAGATTAAAAATTCCACTGAGGGCTTGAAAAATGTGTGAAATAAATAGAATACAGATTTTCAAACCTAGAAGGCAAGACTGCAGTTAATAATCATAGAATAAAGTCACTCAAAAATAACAAGAGGCAATGAAAAAATAATCCAACAGCAAGATGTTACAAGGAATAATACAGAATTGATGGAAGTCCATCAAAAATGACATTAAAAAATGAATGGTTCAGAGAGCTAATGGCAGAAAATTTCCCAGGTATAAAGAAAGAATTTGACATACAGATATGTGAGCAATAGTACTCCAGTTAAGCTATGATAAAAAGGCTACAATCAGACATATAATGATCACGATTCCAGAAATTCAGGACAAGCACAGAATACAAAAAGCTACTAGAAAAAAAATCATTTATAAAAGGAAAGTCAATCAGAATTACAGCAAATTTCTCAACACAAACAACTATGTCAAAGACAACTTGAATTGAATAATTTGAATTGCTAAAAGACAATGACTTCCAACACAGGTTGATTTACCATGAAAAATGTCTTTCAGATTCAATGGAGAAATAAGATGTTTCATGACAAAGAAGAAATGAAGAAATTAACGAAATCCAAACTAGCTCTCCAATATGTTGTGTAAAGTATTCTAGAGAGAGACAAACATGGGCAAGCATCCAAGAGCACCAATAAAAATAAACCATGAGGCAGGAAAAACAACTAAACAGAGGGCAAAGCAAGGAATCAACAGCAGAAAATAACAATACAAGGATACAGCAATACTTATCATTTATGACTGTTAATGTAACTGTTTTCAATTCAGCAACCCAAAAATATGCGCATAATGGATCAAGAAACAAGATCCAAAAGTATGCTACATAGAAGAAAATCATTTAACTCAAAAATAAATTTAAATACTTAAAGTCAAATGATTGAAAACAATATTCTTGGGAAGGAAACCTGAAAAAAATCTAGACATAGCTATTCTATTTTCAGTCAATGAACACTTCAAGACAAGATGGATCTAAAGAAATAAAAAGGTAACTATACTATTTTTAATAGAAAAATGCACATTTAAGAGATGTCAATGAGAAATATATGTGCATCAAATACCAGAGGACCAAGTATATGAAAACATTAGTAGACATGAAAAAAATCAAATAAACACTAATGCAATTGTAATGGGTAACCTAACACCCCACTGTCACAAATATACAGATGAACTAGACAAAACTCAAGAAAAAAATTGCAGAACTGAACCAAACCTGTGAAAAAAATTCACGTACTAGATACCTACAGAATTTTCCACCCCAACAAAATCAGAATACACATTTTTCTCTGCCTTACCGGGGAAATTCTCCAAAATAAGTGATATACTACTGAATAGAACATACTTAAGTATATTCAAAGGAACTGAATTTATCGCATGTATACTACCTGACAATAGTGCATTGAAATTGGAAATAAACAGCTAAAGAAATGACTAAATTACTTAAGTACATAGAAATTAAATAACACATTCTTAAACAATCAATCACAGATGAAATTAAAGAATTAAAAATTTTCTACAACAAATGAAAATGAAGATATAATATATCAGAACATATGAACCGCAATGAAAACCATCTTAAGAAGAAAATTTATAGTAGTGAATGTCCGTATCAAAAAGACAGGACAGCCGGGCATGGTGGCGCATGCCTGTAATCCCAGCACTCAGGAGGCTGAGGCAGGAGGATTGTTGTGAGTTCGAGACCAGCCTGAGCTACAAAGTGAGCTTAAGGCCAGCCTGAACTGCATAGTGAGACCCTGTCTCAAAAAGACAAAAAAAAAAAAAAAAGACAGGACAATATTTTAAAAATAAACCTAAAGTAAATCTCAAACCTAAAGAAAGAGAACAAAGCAAACCCCTGCTCACATGAGGTAAGAAAATATGAAAATATGAACAAAAATTAATGCAATTGAGACTAAAAACAAAGAAACAGTAAGTTAAAGAGTTGATTCTTTGAAAAACTAAATTTGGTCAGTCCTTCGCCAACCTTATCCATAAAAAGACTCAAATTTATTTATTTAGGCGTTTAATGAAGGGATTATCCGATTTTAAAATTTTATTTATTTTTTATTCATTTTGATGAGGAAAAGGATAAAATAGCAATGGAAGAGTTTCAAAACAGGTTAGTAGGTCAATTATAATAATACACTGCATATTGTCTTCATAGTAGTTATTCAGAGGATAAGATTCAGATATGGTACTTTGTCTAAACAATATTAGCACAAAGATTTCTTCACAAAGATCTGAGATAAAGTAGCTTCAGATCTATATTAACTATCTTGTATATGCATATATATATATATATATATATATATATATATATATATTACTTTTTCTTTCTTTTTCACAACAAAATGGTACTTAATTTACACTTTTGCAAAGTTAACATGTAACACAGGGTTGGCTAGTGACTAATTGCTGACCTTAAGCAGACAAGATGTTTATCTCAGGACTGAGATAGCTTGTTTGATTTAGGCATTGAGACCTAATCCCACCTATACACATTTGATAAATTTTCTAGCTTCTGTGGCCCCCAACATATTACCCTTTTTTGTTTTGTTTTGTCAGAAATGGATGTTCCATTGCAGTTAGAGATGCTGTATTTTTAGAAGTCTTTAAAGGACCTTTTCATACTTTATGCCACTCCAAAGATTGTAGGTACTTGAATTCAGCAAAAATAACTCAATATTGTCCAACAGTCCATAATAGTAATGAGTTATCAGCACAGCTGGCAATTTTCTGAAGTTGTTGACTTGAGCCTTTTACAGCTAAGCATTTTAATATATCTTTATTTTTTTATACCTCGTGGTTACACTTTTCTGCTGGATGGTTAAGACCAAGTTAAAGCAAGAATTATGTAACTAAAAATTTAACTTTTGATATCTAACAAAACAAGTCAAATGCCCTAAGGTTTTACCCTGGAACCATATACAGCACCTTGTAGATCTTTTGGCAGTGTGAGCCATCTGGATGAGGCATGGTCACTGTGGCCTTGTTAGTGATAATATCATACTGGGAATCAATAAATGATACACGTGAAGTTTTACATTTCCATCCAATATTTTCTTCCATCTAATTTATTATTCCAGTATTGTCCTCTTTTCACTATACTAGTATTTTAGTATATTTAGAAAAGAAAAGGTGAGCATACACCATTTATTTTTAATTAGTTTAAAATACTTTATACATCCCTCTTCTTTTTTATTTTCTTGGCTGGCTCAGTGTGGGACTGCTACCACATGTGGTGCTAGGGATTGAAGCAAGGTCCCTACATGCTTGCCTAAACTTGACTAAGCAGGCACTATAGACAGCTGAGCTATCTCACTGGCTCTGTCTCTCTTCTTGAAAAAAGCAATAAAAATGACTTATCACCTACCAGGGAACACCAACATTCACAGTTGATCACTCATTGAAACAAAGAATGATACAAGACAGTATACATAATCACAGCACCAAAAAGCTCAGAATTCCTAAATAAAACCAGGTGTGGTAGTTCATATCAGTTATCTCAGGTTGAGGGAGGAAAAACAACATTTTAATATCAGATATGTACTTGTTTACGAAGCCTAAAATACAACTTAAAAATAAATTCATATGTGAACTATAATAGAAATACCAATGGAAGTGTCCCTCAAAAATAGTATTCTGTTCAACTTTACAACCAAGGATCCCTTCACACATGAAAACTATATATTAAATGCACACAAATTACTTATCCTGACAGTGCATGTACTTTAACTTGCCTTTCTGATATGGCACTCTTATCAGGACACTTGTCTTCTTTTTTGTCAGGAACTTCCTATTATATTGTATAACATGCAGTTTCCAGGAAAATAAGAGATTAAGAAAATAAAATATTAAATATATAATGAGTGCTTAGAAGAAACATCAACATTGTCATACCAGAAGTTTACTTCTTTACCTGATTACTTATCCTAAGAAATAACATCAGAAATAAAATCCTATGTGAATCAAAATGTAAATACTAACAAAATTCTACAACAGAAATAATGTTTGCTTCACTGGTCATACCCAAGGCAGTCTTAACACATAAAAACTGCATGTTCTATGCCAAGCGCTAACATTAGACTCATGTCTATTCACCATGCACTAAACCTCAGTCAAAATAGCTTAAATATTTAAATAGTAAAATAGAAACAATAAATCTCCTGGAGGAAAATGTAGGTAAAAAATCTTAAATGCATAGGAGTATTTAGAGTCTTCATGAACAAAGAGCAAACGGCATGGGAAATAATTAAAAGAATCAACAACTGCCATCTCATATTTTTGGAAAGTTCTGAAAGTCAAAACAAATCACCAACAGGGTAAAAAGAAAAACTACAAACTGGCAAAAAATTAAAACCAACTGCCTCTCTGATGAAAGCCTTGTATGTAGAACATATAAAAAACTTTAAAAAAAAAAAAAACGGGCCCCCAAAATTCAAAGACCCAGTTTGAAAATGAGCATCTGAGATCTGAAATGAAAATACACTTCTGAGGTGAAGAAATACAAATGGCAAACACACATATGAAAAAAATGTTCAACATCATTGGTAACTGGAGAGATGAAAATTAAAACAACACTGAGATTCTATCTCACTACAGAAACAATGGATATCATCAAGAAGTCAACCAACAACATTTGCTTAAAGGGTTGTGGGAAAAAGGAAGTTAGCTTGTGGGAGTGGAGACTCATACAACCCTTATCGAAATCAGTGTGGAGATCCCTTAAAAAGCTAGAATTGTAGGTCCTATTCAACACAGCAGTTTCCCTACTATGCATTTTTCCTAAAGAACAGAAAATATCGTACCTCAGTATTTATATGAACCCATGTTTATAGCCAGACAACTTGTCATAATTAAATTTTGGGAGCAACACAAATGTCCATCAAATGAGGAATGGATAAAAACATGTGGTGTTTTTACATAATGCAGTATTATTCAGCTAGAGAAAAGAATAAATTTGATGTTTTTTTTTCATAGACCATACTCTTTTTTTTTTTATAGACCATACTCTTAAGTGAAAAAAATCAGACCTGCATGTGAAAACATGGCGTTGACTCCTTAGTGTAAGACCCTGAAAGAGAAAATAAAATCTGAAAATCATACTTGATACAGTGAAAAGGGAATGAACTTGTTTAAAAGAAAGTGATGACTGAGATGAGCAAAAGGACAGGAGAGGGAGTGGAAATTATATATATATACATATATATATATATATGTATATCTATCTATCTATATATATATAGATAGATATACATATATATATGTGTGTGTGTATATATCTATATGTATATATGTAATTTATTATGACCAATTGCCTGGCTATAAACATGGGTGCACGTAAATCACTGTGGTATGATGTTTAGAGTTGAATTACATACATATATATATATATATATATATATATATATATATATATATATGCAGAATGGTTTGGATAATTGCACTGCAGATTTCTGTGGGTCTATGTAAAGGAGCAGTTAATGATTTTTTTTAATTTTAAAAATTTTTTATCATTTACTCTTTTCTTAATTATTTTTCCTACCTTTTTCCGGTTTTGCATGCGTATGTCCGTTGATCTGAACAACTAATTTTGAAGATAACGCTATGCAGTACAAAAAATAATGTCAAGTTCATAGTATTTTGTTTAGTGAAAATCTGTATTAATTTTATTACTATTTTGTATTCTGTATGAAAAAGAAAATAAAGAAAAACCCATGTTCCATATACAGATATCACTTACACTGATAGCATGTATGTTTTTGCTTGTCCTTTCCTTTGACATCATTTTGATTTTCCTGTTTTTTTACTATGTTGTTGTAATGCTGTTCCTTCCTGTGCACCTTCAGCTCACCAGAGTGATCCACATTTTTTTTACATAATTCTCTGGGAAACCCGGTAGACCCTTCCCTAAAAAAGTACTAAACAAATTCTATGGGAAGAAACATCTTCTTTTTCCTTTACTGTAGATGGTCTCTAAAGATTTCCAGCCCCAATATCCTAGGAAATTTTTTCCATGATATTTTGTCTTTGTCATTTTCTTTGTAATGTACCAAGCTATTTATTCCACACATGTTTAGGGTCGAAGAAACACAAACACTACGATGGTTTTTTGTTTTGAGTGACATAGTAGTTGCTGTGTAACTCATACCAACATCTATTTCATTTTTGCATTTGCTACATAAAGTTGCTATCTCTGAATTCTGCCAATGTTTCCCCATCAAAATTTCCATCATGATGTACTATTGATATCAGAAAACCAGTTTGTTTGCTTTTCTTTGCCATATACAAGGCCAGTGTTAGATATTTTCTTAAATCCAAAGATTGTATTATGCAATTCTCTGTTCTGAAATTGCAACATTTTATTTTGAATTTCTATCTTGTTTCTGCACACAGAACCTATGCTGCTCCACTTCTATCCTCTTAACCAATATGACATTAATTAAAACTGGTAAACCAGTTGTCCAGTGGCACATTCTCATTAGTTTGGGACACGGGAGCAACAAGTCTGTTTACAACATTATTCAGTTTGTTACTATAAAATAAGGACCTGCTCATTGAGTTCCAGTATAAATTTCTAAATTGAAAGCATACCAAGTTTTCACATCTACAAGGGCATAAATTTCATGCCACGTTTTGAAGGTGCTTTTGAGAATATACTGCCTGAAGGTACAGCGAAGATGAAATGCTGCACACTCAAGAGTCATGAACTCAGATGGTGCACAAATTACTTGGCAATTACTCACAAATCTCTCAAACCATAAGATAGAAGCCAGATTATCAGTTTTATTTCTTTCTTGGTGGATGGTTTTGTCATAAAACCTCAGGCCATTTTGAAGGGAGCTAAATCTCTTCAATTTGATCATAATTCTACAAACTGCAATCCTGTAAGATTATCATGAGTAATCTTTGCTAAATACAGCATACCTAGGAATGCTTTCAGTTCAGCTAATGAGGGGTAATAAGTACATTTTTAGTATGTCTATACATACATACTGAACATTTTACTTCTATTTCAGCATTTGTGCATTTCACAACATCTTGTACTATTTTGTCTGTTATGGTTTCTAACACTGAGCTGCAATGATGATACGCTATCCAACAGATTTCACTCCTTGCAAATCCTCACTGCATTTTTGGACCTAGTTCAAATATTCAACAATTCCTTTTCTTTGCGTGGCATTTTGTACCATTTTCACTAGCCAAATATGCACTCACATTGATGTTTTCTCCATGTGGGTGAAAGAAGTCCCTGTTTTTGCATCTGTATCAGTTGAATTTTGCTCCATTTCAATATCACAGGAAATTTGGCTCATATAGCTATTGTCAAAGTTATTATTATCTTCACCATGCATGCATGATCTGATTTTTCACATTCAGCCTTGTCCATTGCATATCTGTTTGTGTATGTGCCATTATATCAAACTGGGCTGTGTCTACCAGAAAAATCAAAAGAAAAAATTTATAGCAAACTACTATTGAGGAACTTTTGAATAAAACTCTACTGTTCGTGCCTTGGATGTCCTGTACATAACTTGCCATTTGTCTTCAAAGTGGGCAAATGAACAGATGAGCATTTGCTTTCCTAAGGTGCAGCTACAGAATAGAAAAATAGTTTGGAATACATAGTTTTAGGTCTCTTATGTATTCTGTGCAGGGTCTCACTACACAGATCAGACTTCTGGTGACTTTTGTGTTCAACCCTCCCCATGCAGGGATTATAAGTGTGTGCCAACCAAGGGTGGGGCTGGAGCAGCATGTGGTGCCAGTGATTGAACCCTGGCCACTGTGCTTCCCTAAACAGGTGATTAGGCCACTGAACAACCTTTCTGTCCCTTAGGTGTTGTATTTTAAAGTTTTTCACGTGCATAGGCCCAGGAGTCATCTCTATTATTGAGACAGTTACACAATATGTCCATCGTGTCCAGAGCTTTTCTCTTCTGTCTCTACCAATACTGCCATTAACAACAAAATATTAAGAAATACTCACAAACTAAAATAAATTTTCATAGTAGACCTGCAATACAAAAAAATAAGACAGCAGTATGCAATATAAAAATGACAGTTGTATACCTTTCATCTTCTTTTAAATGTGTATCATTTCTAATGTCTTATCAATTATTATACTGTTTAACATAAATGTAAAATATGAAGAGGAAAAAGAACAAAAATACTAAGGTTTATTGGAAAAAAAGTGTCTTACTTTCCACTTATTTCTGGGACAAAATACTCAACACGCAAAATTAAGGAAGGAAAGTTTTTTTTTTTTTTAACTCACAGTGGAGGTTTCAGTCTATAATAAGCCAGCTCCAAGGCAGAGTGGCACATGGTAGAGGGGAGCAGTTCATGGCAGCAGAAAACAGCAAAATCCAAAAGAGCAATGGCCACAGCAACAGCTTAGAAAGCCTCTCATCCCTCCCTCACTTTGTATTGAGGCTATCTGACTCAGGTGAGTGTATCACCCACACCTATAATCCCAGCATTGGATCATTAATTAATCATAGACTCTAGAAGACTGTACCAATGACTGCATGAGGCTTTCATGGGGTGAGGGGAGACAACTAGACCCAAACCATAACAAAGAGTTAATATTTAATTGTTTGACCAATATTGCATACATATATGTGGCAATCTGACCAACAAATTTGATGAAAATAAAACATTATATAGCAACCATGGTTAATTTTCTACTCTTAATTTGAAACTTTGTACCATTTCTATTGTTGTATGTCACTTTGCTTCATTCTCATTGTTTTTTTCCTTTTTAAAATTAAAAAGTAAGTTATTTTGTCAAAAGGAAAAATATATACATTAATTTTGATAAATATTTTCATAATAGAAAATAATTAATTAGATAATGTAATATATATGTTCATAAAATAGGATATAATTTAAGAACAAAAACAAATGCCATTGATATTACTAACCATGTATTTCTCAAAATAAGCATACTCTGTTAAGCCACACAGTTACAAATATTGAAAACCTGTTAGATAGAGCAGTATGTGAGTAAAATCTACCCACATGGGCACACTTTTCTGTTCAACATATTAAGTGGGTAAACACAAAGATTGCTTGCCATATACTTTAGACACAACTATTGAGACACAGCTGGGTAATATTATGTTAAAGTATGCATTTAATTTAACATATTAGCTGAAGCAAGTTTAGAATAGAATAGCATGGAATGAGTTGTTGTAACCATGTTATGTCTGTGTGAATAAAAGGAGTTGGGACACTAGGGACATTTTATATGTCATGGATATAACTCTTGGTTTCACTTAGGTGAAAGTTTTATGGAGTTATGCACATGTACAAACATCATATTGTGTTCATTAAATATGTACAAATTTTTGCACGGTAAAAACATAATAAATCTATTAAAATTACTATGAGCAAAAACACTTGGTACTTTTCATTGCTTTTCCACATACTCTCTGTTATTCAATTCTCACAGCAACACTGTCAAGGATTTAAAGTGCATTTAAACTCTCCCATTATATGAATAAAAGGTTAAATATAGGATTTAAGATGCATGTGCAAGATTGCAGGTCAGTGTAAAACAATATAAAAATTAAATTTTGTTCTTCTGTACTTGATTATTCTCACTACAGTAATGTAGGTGCATACTTACCTCAGAAACCACATATTATTGTGGGAAAGTAAGAACCATGCTTTTTGTTCCAGTTGTCTATGTTTAAATTTCTATGAGATTGTCATTTATTTGTTATTTTAGATGAAAAGGTGAAGGTCAGATTATGTCTCAAAATAAATCTTTTAGATTACAGTCTCCACTTAACTGTTTTCATATTCTTTTAATATACACTGTACTTAAAGATAGTAGAAACATTATTAAAATAATTTCACATTTTCTTGACTATCTGTGTTTATGGTGTTTGCATACATAAGTAACTAAATGACAGGCTTCAGGGATTTAACTTTATAATTAATTTTAATTCATAAATTTAAACTAATAAATCTTATTCAGTATGTTACTTACTTATTGAACAAGTCAGTTTAAATATTAAGATAGTGTGGAAAAAAACAAGAATATTTAAAATTATCTTAAAAATCAATGACAAAAGATTAATTTGGGTGTCGAATGAGAGAAATTTTTGGCTTTTTGAAAAAAATCTACTTTTTCAATATATAAGTTTGCCACAGAATGAAAATGCTCACTATCTTTTGGAGAATCAGAAATTCCAATACACTAGTCCCTGGCTGTTTCGTGTTTCAACTTTCGTGGACTCACTATTTCATGGGTTTTCAGAAAATATTAATCTATATTAATTATCAATGATTTTTTACTATATTGTGGTATATTGCAGTGCCATGCAGTATAGGTATGTTGTTAAAATTATGTAGGTTCAAAAGTTAAGAAAATGGCTAAGAATATTAGAACTGTTTCTAAAAGTGTGGGGAATGTTTATAAGATTGTGGGAAAGGTTTAGAAAATCTTAAAACATACATAAATACTAAAATAAATATAACATCACTACTCCACTGATTTTTCAATTATCTCAGTGGTATCTGGAACATGTTGTCTTTCAATAGGTGAGAGACCACCCTACTGTGTATATGTAAAACATAATGTCATTTGTCAATTAAAGGGATATATGCACTATAGAAATGATCCCTGAAAGTATTGTGGTGTCGAGTTCAAGCATCTAAGGTAGTTGAATATCAACGGAGTGCCCACTTTTGACAGGTGTAGACAAAGGAAGGGTTGTAGAAAGAAAAAATCATCCTGTGTGTGTATAGACAGTACAGTTGGGATAGATAACGCTGTGCTTCTACATAATTCTATGAGAGGCAAGATCTGCACTATTGGTGGTGGGACAAGATATTATGTCGGCTTTTAGTGCTATGGTCATCCACTAGGTAAATAATTATTGAATCTTTGATATAATCCAGCTATATAAAAACCTGTAAATATAATATCATGTATGCACCTTGTACAATACCAAAACCTTATGAAAACAGTTTGCAATGTATTATTTCATCGACTCTGTATGGTTATGGTGTTTTGAAACTGTCTGATTGACATTTGTATTTCAATAAAATAAAAATAAATGGAAAAAAAATAAATAAATAAAATAAATAAATAAAATAAAAAAAAGGGATATATGTCTGCATGTGTGCAATTGTCCACATTTTACAAGTTTTCCTGGTTATTCCTTTAATGGTTAAGAAATTTCAAATTGAAATTCCATCCTGGGATTAGAAGGATTAATTTTTTTCTTTCAGTATGTAATCTGCTTATTCAGTGTATCTTTCTGACGTATTTCTAATGTTGGAACTTCTACTAATACTTTTCATCTCTTTATTATTTCCCATGTTAGTTTTTCAAGTTATTTCATTAATCTTTGCATGTGTTTATTTAAATATTGAACAACACATTTTATTATGGGAAAGTCACATTATTAAAAGTATATCCATGTTTTCTAGTCCTAGGTAAAGCAAAACTCTTATTTCTTTCACAAGCAATTTTGGTGCATCCCAAGAATATCATGTGTGTCATATTTTAAATCATGCCATTGAAAAATTCAAAAAATAAATTCAATTTAAAAATGGAGATATAGTAATATCCCCCTTTTTTGGTTTGTTCTGTCCAAGATGGATGTTCCATTGCAATTAAAGATGCTGTATTTGTAGAAGTCTTTAAAGGACCTTTTCATACTTGATGCCAGTCCAAAGACTGTAGATACTTGAATTCAGCTAAATATCCCAAAATTTAGTCCAATAGTCCATAGCAGTAGAGAGCTGTCAGCACAACTGGCAACTGTCCAAAGTTCTTGACTTTAGCTTTTCTCAGTTCAGCATATTAATATAGTTTCACTTTTTATACATCATGGTTATACTTTTTCTGCTGGATGGTTAAGACCAAGTTTTGTTGTGAAAAATATACATATATTTCTATACAAGATAGTTATGATAGATACAGTTACTTTCTCTTAGTTCAATGAGAAGAAAAGTTTGTATTAATATTGCTTAGGCAAGATATCAAGTCTGCATCTTGTCCTGTGAATAATACTACAAATACAGCAATGCAATGTATTAATTATTCTAACTGTCCTACTAACTTGCTTTCAAACTGTTTCATTGCTAATTTATCCTTTTTCTCATTAAAATGAATAAAAAATTAAAAACAAAAAAGAAGATATATTAAACAGGTACACTAGAGATGTAAAAACACTCAATTAAAACCAAGTACAAATATCTGCACTACGTTTATCTGGAAACTACATGGTTAGGAATATAAATGTCACATTTCTTTTTTTCCTTTTTGGCGGAATTGGGAGTTAATCTCACACCCTTGCACATCCCCGGGAAGCGCTGATTCCATTGAGCCATCTCCCCGGCCCATTGTTCTTGATTTGTATGCCACTGTAAGAACATATGAGTTTGGGGCTGGGAGATAGCTTAGTTGAATAAGTGCTTCCCTGGCAAGCACAAGGGCCTGAGTTCAATCCCTGGTTTTGCCAAAAAATATGGGTTATTTCATCTCTCTAATTATTTTTTGTTATAAATACATTTATCAGAAATAGTTTATATAAGCCATTATATGGATATGTGTTATATTTCTAATGAGGAAACTATTAGAAGTGGAAAAACTCAAGCATTCAAAGTAGTAGTTTAACAATAAAATGCTTATGATTAATATGAAGAATTTTTTTTTTTTTTTGGCGGAACCGGGGATTGAACTCAAGCCCTTATGCTTGCCAGGAAAATGCTTATTCCACTAAGCCATCTCCCTGGCCCCGATATGAAGAATTTGATAGAGTTTTTCATATGCATAAGCCCATGAGCCATGTCTACTATCAAGACAGTTACATAACATGTCCATAATATCCATAGCTTCTTTCTTCTGTCTCTACCAATACTCTCATCTGGAATCATTTTCCTTGTGACTAAATAACTATTTAAAAGTTTTATTTTAAAGAAGTAAAACACAAAAAACAATAATAATAATGGCATAAGCAAGATAATAAAAACAATAAAAATGGCACACAATTTCAAAACAATAAAAATTAATAATGGTTGTTATATATTACCATCAAAGTTTGCAAAATAACTTTTTTCATTTTTTCAAAAAGAATACAATGTGTAAAAAAGGACATTAGAAATGACAGAATTTCACTAAACAAAATAATAATTCAACAACCGTTGTTATATTACATGTTATATTCATGTTAGTTGTTTAGATTACCATATATAAACATGAAAAACTGGTTTACAAAAGTTATAAGAAATTGAAAAAGGAGAAAATTTAAACGTTAACTACTTTGAATATGCCAGTAAAACTCTTTAACTTTTTGTAGTTTCTTGGAGAAAATTTAGTTTAGCCTGTGAGATCATTTTCTTAAATTTCAGTATTTTAAAACATTTACATCACCGGCCTTTCACTTAAAATATTTATGGTGACAATTATTGTGTAGTGTTTATAATTCCATCTTTTTCATAAAAACCATAGTTTTGTTCCACTTGTTGCTTTCAGGATTTTTTCTTTATCACAGTATTTAACTTTAATTTAATGTGCTGGAGGATCATGGAAATTCATGCATGCTTTAGATTATAATTTTCAACAAATGTGAAATATTTCATATCATTTTCAAAACCATTTCTGTTTCTTCTTTCACTTCTGGAAACTACCTGTGTACTAAAACACTGTAATTTGTCACACAGTTCCCAATATACTGTTTGTTTTCAAAAGCTATTTCTTCTTTTTTATATCCTGTTGAGTCTCTATTGCTGTTTCTTCGATTCAATTATATTTTGTTATATTTAATCTTCCATCAATCCTCATCAATTAATTTGCGATAGCTGATATAGTAGCTTTCATTTTTTTTAAATTTCAGTGTTTCTAATCACCAATGAATCTGGTTAGTAGTTTTTATATTCTATTTAAATAAATATTAAAATTTTAATAATTTTTAGTTATAAAGATATAGATTGATGGATACTACTACAATGTGGCTCTTAGCAGGATCTAAAATTAATCAGTTGGCTTTCTATATGTACTTTGATTCTGTCCCAGGCCAAGGCCTTATCTGAAGATAGGCAGTGAACTCATAAAAAGTGAAAATTTATGAATCACTGTTCTCAGCTGAGGCCTAGAATGGACTTTAGGGCCATGATGCCTCAAAGCACATGATAAGGCCACAGCTGAAGATACCTTGCTCAATTTCCAATTAACTAATAGAGAATGTGGCTGCAGGTGTATCAGTGCTGCCCTGAATATCAACGTGGAGATAAGATAATTAGAAAACTTTGTACTGATTCTAAAAGTCTTGTTCACCTTTCTCATGCCTTCCTCAGTATTGCCTTGCTTTATTTGTAAACTAAATCCCAGAGAAATCTTCTTTTTTGTCTCAGCCCACAGAGAATCTCAGATTTACTGGACAATTTTGATCCTCTTTGAGCCCTAAAATCATTTTACTTGTCTTTTTTATTTACGCTTTCCTGTTAACTTACTTGGGAGGTTTTAGCCCTTATTAGTCTATGATAAAAGGTAATATATTAATAGGTTCCTATTGTTAATGAGTTTTATAGATTTTCTTAGTTTTTTTAATGATTTGACAGTTTCAACTTTCTCTGTTCAAATATTTTGGGGACTGTTTCTCAAGTGGAATTTACTTGAATTTTCTTCTTTTTTGCCAAGGTTATAGGTTTTATGAGAAAGATAACCAAGGTAAATTTTAGTTCACCTTTCATCATGTAATATCTAGGATACATGACTTATCAATTTAGGTGTTAATTGTGGTCAACTGACTCAAATAATGTTCGTCAAGTTTGTTTCCTTCAACACTCTACCTTTAAAAAGAAAATATTTAGGGCCAGCCAAAT
Source organism: Ctenomys sociabilis (assembly GCA_004027165.1). Taxonomy (NCBI): domain Eukaryota; kingdom Metazoa; phylum Chordata; class Mammalia; order Rodentia; family Ctenomyidae; genus Ctenomys; species Ctenomys sociabilis. The sequence goes on from PVKA01022173.1 coordinate 16,882, forward strand.
AGCTCACCAGATTAAAGTGAATGCTAAAGAGATGCAGTGGCCATGTTAGATCCCCACTATGCTGTGCCAGTACTACTCCTGGGGCACACTGAGACAGCGATTGTTACTGGGCCTGGTGGCATGAGTCTGTAATCCCAGCTCGTGGGAGGCTGAACACAGAAGGATCAGTACAAGTCTGATCTATGTAGTGAGACCCTGTAGACCCTGTCCTAAAATACAAAAAAAGAAAGAAAGAAAATATCTAGAACTAAGCAATTGCGCAACATCTAATGTAACATGGGATGGCAATGTAAATAGATTGATATTTCTCAATGATATATTGATCTCTTTTTCATTAATGGGTCAACAACTGATTTATATAATTGAGTTCTTATGGAAATTTATCTTGCACTCAGGTATAATCTAATATGAATTTATTTTGTTTTTATAATTTTTCTCATTCAGTAGTGTTCTCTGTCCATTTGATACACTCATATTTTTTCAATATCATTTTTGAAGAATTTACAGTTTTTCTAGAATTATTTTATATATTCACAGCTACAGTTCCAAAATTAGCTATTTCTCAAAAGTATCTTTAAGCCTTTTCTGAGAGAATTGATTTATAAACCAAGATCCAATTATTACCACTGTTTATTATTAATGTGTTGCTGTAGTTTGTGTTCTTACCTTATTCAGGAAACAAATGTATGTATCTATATTATGCTAGAAACACAATGATAACTCTATCTATATTTTTCTCGACATGTGTTCATACCGATATCTGTAAATCTGCTTCATTATTGTGTAAAACATAACTTTATATGCTTAACTACAACATCAACCTGCAACATTGACCAACTTGCATCCCAACATCTAACATAAGTTAATTTGTTCAGTGAAATTCTGTATCATTTCCATTTTTTACTATTATTTATTTTCTTTAAAAATAAATAATTTATGAGCTGGTCAGTTAGCTCAGGGGACTAAAGTTCCTACTTAGACAGAGCACAACTCCCTCAATTTTAGCCCTTCCATGCTGTGCAGATCTCGTCCTCAAGGATGCTGAGATGGCCATTGAGACTGGGTGTGGTGGTACGCAACTATAATCCCAGCTCTTGGGAGGCTACAAACAGGAGAATCACTGTAAGTTTGATCTGCATAGTAAGATCTTGTACATGATGTACTAAATACATTAAATAATAATAAGTCAATAAATAATTTAAGACTTATAAAACAAGTTCAAAAAGCTAGTCCCTCAGTAGGATCCAGAAATTATAAAAAAAACAGTAAATGAAATAATCAAAATGATTGAGAAGCAATCAGAAAAGATGAATAAGAAGTTAGAAGAGCTAAATGTAAAGATACAAAACATAAATGACTAGTTTGGCAAACAAAGTGTTTGAAAAGCTTTCAATCAGAAATTCAGGAGATAAAAATTAGATTAAAATTGTGGCAGCAAAACCCAAAAGTTTAAGGACAGAATTTCAAAATGAGTGATCAATGATAGTTTCAAGAACAACTATTTAAAGACACCTTCAAAACAATAGAATATAAAAAATGGTCCAAGAACTGCTAAATGAAGAAATAAGACTAATTTAAGAAGGATTGGAACAAATGAATATCAGAAGACCACAAAAATGGTATTAAAAAAAACCTGTTTGTAGAAATGATAGCAAAAACCTCCTGAAATA
>PVKA01022173.1:25047-37705 GCA_004027165.1 Ctenomys sociabilis
TTTTTTTTTTTTTTTTTTTTTTTTTTTTTTTTTTTTTTTTTTTTTATCCATGTCTTCTTTAGAGGTAGTTATTAATTCTTTTTCTGCAGTGTTTCTTCCAAGTTGGGTTTCCTCTGTATATTTCCGGACTTGTTTCCGTATTTCAGATGCTATAATTTCAAAGAATTCTTTGTTTCTTGAAGAATTCTTTTTTGATTTCAGAAATTATTTCTGCTTTGACTGCCTCTTGAGCTTTCTGCTGTTGTTTCTTTGCTTCAAACGCTGTTATTTCATAAGTTTCAGGTGGAATAGTACTCTCTGCACTTGTTGTGGGTGAGCACTTGTTTTCCCCCAGATGTTTCTCCATTTGAATCTTTATTTCAGATGCGATATATTCAGATATTTCTTTTTTTATTTCAGGAATTAATTCTCTTGTAAGTTCCTCTACACCTTTCTGCTGTTGTTCTTTACTTCTGTCTCTGTTAATTCAGTCATTTCAGCTAAGCTAGTGTCCTCTGCACTTACCTGTGGACTCGAGGCCTGAGACTGATTTTTTTCTCCTTTTCTTTTTCATTGTGTATAGCACTGACCTCTGACCTTTGATGTAGAGCTTGGGGCAGGTATAACCTTAGCTTGTAATGAGATTTGGGTGCCAGTCTATTAAATTTGATATTATTCAGTTATGCCTGGCCTGGATCTAGATGTTGTGTTCAGTTCCTTTTTGCTGCAGCTCCTGTCATTCCCCTCTGTTGGTTCCCTGTCAGGCGAGCATGAACCAAATAAGATGCACAGTGAGTAGTGAAAATTCCCACTATCTAGGCTTTCTTTGGGGCAAGGATCTGGAAAGTTTGCAAAAATATGGAACGCTTCAAGAATTTGGGTGTCATCCTTGTGCAGGGGCCATTCTAATCTTCTTCGTATCCTTCCAATTTTAGAATATGTGCTGCCATAGAGACCACTATATAATATTTGAGTTATAGTCTGTAGGTTAATTTTTATCATCAATGTAAAAATGAACTCTGTGAATTAATATACCACTGTATTTAAGGAAGGAACCTTTGAATCTTTTAGCTTTGTATATTGGTCATAATCACCATCTTGCCTACCAGGCGATCCTGGCTTGCATTCCAAATCCTACCAAGTAAATCCTGAAGACAGCAATCAGTGTGGCACCTGGTGCCAGGCACCAAGGATTCCTGGACTGATTTGTTTCTGACTTCATATGTGTTAATATTTTTTGACCCAGCCCACATACATGCTTTTTCTAGCATAGCATATTACACCCTTCCTTTTGTCTCTAAACAAAGCATCCTGTGTTGTTCTTGGCTGAGGCCAGATTCTAAACTTTCTTTCCATTAATTTCTTAATAAATTATATTTTTGTTAAAAAATTTTTAAAAGGGCCACTGAGATAGCTCAGTGGAATAAGTGCATCCCTGGAAAATGTAAGGACCTGAGTTCAATCCTTGGTTCAGCCAAAAAAATTTAAAAAGAACTGAAGTCATCATTATTTCACCAACACATGCATATTCATGTTTATAGAAGACCAAGTTCATAATAGCTAAATTTGGGAAGCTATCTAAACATTCATCAACAGATGAATGGACAAAGAAAATGTGTTATTCGTGCACACTCAATTACTACTCTGCCAAATGGAAAAATAAAGTTAAGTCATTTGTATGAAAATGAATGCTCCTAGAAACTCTAATTCTAAGTGAAGTAAATCAGGTGCAGAAGCTTAAATATAGAGTCATTTCTCTTATATAAAAACTCCTACATAGAATTAACTGAAAACAAAAAAAATGACTATATGACATAGTGAAATAGCTCTTTTGAACAAGAAAAGGAATGGAAAGATGGGAGAAAGAAGAGAAAGGAAAGCAGGTTTGTCAAAGACGGGAAATTGTAAAATTCTGGGTACATGTGCCAAGTCCCCTAGGGGAAATGTAACTATCATAGAGCAAAAAACTAATACAAAATGAGAAAGGATTCAAGGTGGGGTTAGTAAAAAAGATTTAACAAATGTCTTGTACTTAAACCAACTACCCATGACGAAGGTAATCATATTGTACTACAAATTAGTACTAACAAAGCATATCAATAAATTTTTAAAGACTTCCTTAGAATGACATTCCAAACATTTTCATTAATTTAAAGGCATTTAAAAGCCTTATGTCATGCTCTGATATTTATGGTAAGGCTTAGAGAATTTTTGCACATTGAAACTGAAAACAAAAAATCTATATACTTGCTTATTAAAGAAATTTAAAAAATACAGCAAAATTACTTTATCATAATTTCCATTTAATTTCACAATATTAACTATTACAATGTTATTTTAATACAGTCAGAAAAATAAACAACCATCTGTATTTGTTAAGGCACAAATTTTCCTCAAACTATTTGCACACTAAATGACAGTCATGAAAACCGTAAAGATTGCATTCTGATCGATAAGCTAAAATAAATGGATACTGTGTGAAAGTAAAGTTAATTGAACTAAAATCATGAAAGTATCATATATAGATGAAGAGAAAGAATATAATTAAATGACTTACATGTAGTATTAGTCAGTTATGCTGAATTTAGTACCAGATACAAACAATATAATGGAACTAGGATTTAATTTATCTCACTCCATAGACAAGTGATTCTAAGACTGGAATATCATTCTGACAGACAGTGGCTTAGTTCTTGGAAGATGAAGAAAATAGCACTATAATGGAAGAAGGATGACATGATACTTTACTTGGAAGATCCAAAAAACTCCACCAAGAAGGCCCTAGAATCAATACACAAATTCAGTAGCATAGCAGGATACTAAGTCAATACTCAAAAGTCAATAACATTCCACTACACAGATAACAAATACACTGAGAGAGAAATTAGAGAAATACTACGTTTTATAACACCTAGGAAAATGAAATACCTTGCAATTAATCTAACTAAAGAAGTCAAAGATCTTTTCAAAGGAAATTACAGTATGTTTAAAAAAGAGATCATAGAGGATTTCAGAAAATGAAAAGATATTCCAACCTCCTGGATAAGAAGAACCAACTTTGTGAAGAAGGCCACACTCTCAAAATTGCTGTACAGATTTAATGCAATCACTATCAAACTAGTACCAACATATGTCCCAGACCTACAGAAATCATTCCTAAAATTTATTTGGAAAAAGAAAAGACCTAGAAACACAAGAGCAATCCTGGCCACTGAAAACCAAGGCAGGAGGCATTACAATTCCTGACTTGAAACTGTACCACAAAATCAGCATGGTTCTAGCAAAGAAATGGACCTGAGCATGTGGAATATATTAGAAGATGCTGAAGCCTCTACGAACACACTCAGCCACCTTATCTTTGACAAAGGGGCCAAACATACTCACTGAAGAAAGATAGCCTCTTTAACAAATGATGCTGGAAAAACTGGCTCTCTACATGCTGAAAACTAAAACTTGACCCAAATCTATCACCATGCAGTAATCTAAAGTCAAAATGGATTAAAGATGTAAACATTAAAACAGAAACACTCACTTTCCTGGAAGAGAAAGGAGGAACTCTTGAAAACATAGGGGTAGGCAAAGAGTTCATGAACAAAATGAAATTGCATGGGTAACACTTCAAAGAATTAGCAACTGGGACCTCCTCTTATTGAGAAGCTTTTGCATGTCAAAAGCAATTACCAACAAAGTGAAGCGGCAACCCACAAATTGGTAAAAAAAAAAAATCGTGAAAAGTAAGTATTCAGAAAAGGTCTGCTCTCCATAATTTATAAACAACTAAAGCACATTAGGGCCCCCAAATTTAAAGACCCAATCCAGAAATGGGCATCCTGGGCAGGGGAGATAGCTCAGTGGAATAAGCACTTCCTTGCCATGCACAAGGGCCAGAGTTAAATGCCCAGTTCTAAAAAAACGAAGAATTTCCCACCAGAAATGGGCAACCAAGATGAGCACACACTTCTCAGAGCAAGAAATTAAAGAAGTGAATAAATATATGAAAAAATGCTCCACATCACTAGACATCCATGAAATGCAAATTAAAACAACACTGAGATATTATCTCACCCCAGGAAGAATGGTTATCATAAAGAAATCAACCAGGAACAAATGTTGGAGAGGCTGTGGGGAGAAAGAAACCCTTCTTCATTGCTGCTTGAAATGTAGACTGGTGCAACCATTATGGAATCAATCTGGAGACTCCTTAGAATACTAAGACTAGAAACCCCATTCAAACCAACTATCTCTCTACTGGGAATTTTCCAGGAGTATCTGAAAACAACATATCATAGTTATATATGTGTATCTATGTTTATAGTAGCACAATTTGTGATAGTCAAATCGTGGAAACAACCAAGATGCCCGTCACCTGAGGAATGGAAGAGTCCTAATATAGTACCAAAGAGCAAGTCTCCATGAACCCTATTGACATACTCAGAAGCATAATCTATTACTATGAGTTGGTTTCTGAATCCAGTGAAATGTTTCCTTAATCCAACGCAGTATCAAGATTAAAAGCCATCTTTAACAGTTATTAAAGAGTAGGTATGTACTGAAACCAAATCCCCAGGAGAAATGAGATTATCATATACCAAAAACATGAATAAAATGATTAATAGAAGTTATGCATCTTCTAAATGATTCCATCAAAACTGGAAATTAATCAAGTATTTCTAATAAATCTCAATAATAAAGTGAATAGGGCCAGCCAAGTACCTCAACAGATTGAAGAGCCTGCAAGCAGGTGCAGGGGACAGGGATATATTCCTGGGCCTGCCGTGCCAGTACTGCCACTAGAGGCATACTGAGAAGGCAATTGAGACTGTTCACTGTGGAGTGCACCTATAATTATAGCTCTTGGGAGGTTGTAAAAAAGGCGGGTCACTAAGAGTCTGATCTAGTAGTGAAATCCTGAACACCCTGTAGACCCTTCTGTAAAAAATGCTTTGGCTGAACCGGAGAGTGAACTCAGGCCCTGGCTTTTTAAAAATATTTATTGATTAATGTATTTATTTTATTACACTTGTGATTGAATTCAGGGCCTTAATTCTGATCTACTACCTCCATATATTTCTTTAATTTTCATTTGAAATAAGTTATAGTTAACTCAGCAAGTCAGCCACGTTGTGCTTGAACTTTCAAACCTCTTCCTTCTCCCTCCCGGAGTACCAGGCATACGTGCATATTCTACCACTTCCAGTCAACATTTCAATGTATAATCAAGTGATTTGAAATGAACATGTTGGCTGTTAGACTGAAATAAAACACACACAAAAACGTCATATGTTCCAATATATTTAAAGCTATTGTTAGATTTTCAGTTAAAATGTTAATTTTTATGTAAATGTTTACAGAGTGCAATTTCATAAACACAGGTGATAGTCACATCTCTCTCTTATTTAAAGTAACAGATTCTTTTGATAGTATATTTCAATAATCATATTATACAAATGATTTCCATTTGATGTTGAAGTAAATTGTTAGAACTTTCATGCAAATAATAAAATGCGTTTTCAATAATTATTCATGTCTACTAAAGAACATAACATTTACTACACTTGACAATATATGCATGATGAAACTTTATTTTTAAATCTATTAATTACAGTAAATTTGATATATGTTAACAGAATAATTTTTTCAAATGTTCAATGCTGGTGTACACTTAATTAAAATAGTGGAAATATAATTAAACAACAACAATGAGCCACAAATGTCATTATAAAATTATAGGTAGTATTCAGGCGACGAATAAATATACTTACCACTAGAGACATAAAATATCAGAAGTAGCAATTCAAAAAGAATGAGTAAAACAAAAACCTGTAATTATTTACAAATGATGTTGTATTGACCCTAAGTAATGGGAATATCAAGATCTAATATTCTATATAAACTGATGAAACAATTATGAATGATAACTTCACATACACATTTTTTTAAAAAATAAATATAAAATAAGGAAAAATCTATAATAGTTAAAAGATGAATAAAGAATACTATTTAAGTGCTAGATTTATCCACAGATATACAATCTACAGGATGGTTTCATATATACATATGATTAATGTGTAGAATATAAAAACCTGATAAATGAAATTCTACTACTGAAAATAAAGATCAGACAAAAAAGGCACAAGTAAGTTTAATAGACACTCCTCAAAAAATGTTTTAATGACTAATAGATATGCAAAGAAAGTTGAATATCTCTGACCAATAAAAAAACTGAAGCACTCCAGAAAGAACCTCAACTTCTGAGGAAAGGAAATGTTTCCACTGACATGAAAAGAACTCAGAAAGTGTTGGTAGGCCCAAGAAGACACAAAGGACTAGGGGGGCAGCAATTGGTCAGTGAAAAGCATATTTATTGTAAACAGAAACAGAAGGGCATGTGTGGTGTAACCCTAAATGTAAATCCTTCCTCATATCATGATATAGATGGAAAAGATATCCAGTGAAGCAACATACCATTTTGAGAGCGATTTTCAGGAGTCATTTGAGAAAGGAGTTAATTGTTTAAGACTGAACTTCAAAAAAACCCCTGCAAAACCACTATAATTAATGACTTTTGTTGTCATACCGAAAATGAGTAGGAGCTGGCGACAATAGTGTGTGGAGAGTTTCAGGGAGGCTTAGACATCCTCAGAATGTTAAGCTAAAGCAAAATGTGTCATTCAACCGACATTATGAATTGAGAAATCAGGCTGGCCAAGTATGGGTTTTGGAAAAGGCTGGGTCTGAAATTTTTGTGTTAAATCATATCTAATCTGTCTCTATGGTCCATGACCCACATCCACATTTTTCTCTCTCTAGCAGTGTAATCAGTGATATGCCTTGACTTGGAAAATATTTTTTCACAGAAATAATAGCAGAAAATTTCCCAAGTGTTCAGAAAATGTTCACATGCAGCTAATCAAAGTATAAGAACATCAGAAAATAATGAGAGAAAAGAAATACTTAATATCGTACTCTGAATAAAAAAAACTCCAACAGGACACAATTTTAATACCTGTTAGAGAAAAGCAACAAAACTTATGTAAATGTAAACAACCTATAATTTTGGGGAAATTTCTGAACACAAATTTTAAAGGTCAGAAAGGTTCTGAGTGAAGTGTCTCCAGATATAAAATATCTTTGAGCACTATATATCATAAAAAATTCTTTTAAAATCAATGAGAAATAAAAGGTCATTCTGTGACAAACAATAACTTCAGACATTTTTTTGTATTTTAGGGAAGAGTCGGCAGGGTATTCAGGGTCTCACTACTAGATCAGACTCGTACAGATTCACCTGTTTACAGCCTGCCAAGAACTAGGATGACAGGCTTACACCACCAGAAACATTTATGAAATGAACTAACAAATAAGCACACCAAAAATATATTTTTAAAAATAATCTGACAAACAAATAGCAATGCAAGAGTTTCAAAATCAATTACTGGGACAGATTCAATAATTAATGCATAACATATTGTTGTCTTCTTAGTGGTTATTTGTAGTACAAGATGAAGACATGATATCCTGTCCACAAACACTATTAGCAAAAATTTCTAAAGTATATGTTAGAAAGTTAGTCAAACAACAATACCAAAAAGTGTAACAGAATGAATACTATAGTCAGAGGGAGCAGTTAAGCGGCAAAAAAGGAATTATCTAATAGAAAACAATTAATTGACAGAAATAACTCAGTAACTTTAAGGAATAACTGTCAAATCTGTGGTATCAACTTCTCACAGAATGGAAGAAGTCTTTAAGAAACAAAACACAAGGTTATACTAAAAATGAGAAACAAATTTATTCCAAAACAATATTATAGGGCCAAGGGAGATAGCTCAGTAGAATAAGCTCTTGCCTGGAAAGCACAGGGTCCTGAGTTCAATCCCTGGTACAATAAATAAATAAATGAATAAATAAATAAATAAATAAAATTGTATACTAAAAATCACATCAATGAAGCAATATTCCATGCAACAGAAACCTGTAAACAAGGAGAACCAGATATGTTGCTTTCAATGAAATTGGACATGAATCTAAACCTGATCATACAAAACAAGTAATTTACATGCTGGTTAAGGGAACAATTGAACAAGAGATAATTATACATCAAGTGCTGGTATATTAAACATTATATAAGAGAAAACTAGTGAACATAAAATATCAATGTGGTTATTGTGAGGAAACTCACAGAGACAAATTAGCTGGGCAAAAACAAGGAAATATCAGACTTGAACTATGCTTCCATATCAATGGAGTTAATGAATGCCTAGATTGTTCCACACAACAACAAAGTGTATACTTAGCAGCATATGAAAGTTTCTCCAAAAGTGACTCTGTGGTAGCCTAGAAAGAATGCTTAAGTAAACACAAATATCGGGGCCAGGGAGATAGCTCAGTGGAATAAGCACTTCCCTGGTAAGGACAAGGGCCCAAGTTCAATCCCTGGTTCCACCAAAAAAATTAAACAAAAATAAATAAACAAAAAACCGAACAAATATCCAAATTTTCCCAGTAATATAATCCAATCAAACTACAATGGAACTAAAAACACCAAAGTTATGCAGATAGATGGAAATTATGCAATACCTTCTTGAACACATAATGCATCACAGAAAAAATAAATGGAAAATTTAGAAATTGGCTACAATTAAATGATCATGCTAGTTGAACATGTGATAACCTATGGATGCAATGAAAGCAACTCTAGGAGGAAGTTGATAGCTCTGAATGCACATATCAGAAAAATAGAGATTCCATCCACCTGATGCATTGATCTCGTATTGCAGAAAAATGGAGAGAATGCAGAAAAGGTAATCATGCACATCAAACTCCTAGAGTAAAAGAATAATTGAAATCCAAAGTTATTGAAGAAAATTATGAAGCATAAAGTAAAATTAATGAAACTGAGGCTAAAAATATAAGAAACATAAAAATACAAGAAATCAATAAAAGAGCTGATTGTTCAAAAAAATAAAAATATAATAAAGTTTTACCTAGTCTTACCAAGTAAAACATACATATTAATGCAATTAGAAATGAAAAGGCATGTGCCCCCAAACTCTACCAAACTCCAGACAATTATTATCAATTACTTTGAAAATCTATATTCATACAAATTCAAGGAAGTAGAAGAAATAGATATGTTCTTAGTCATATATGATTTACAAGTAAACCAAGAGGTTATATAAATTCTGAACAGTCTAATAACAGGCTGAAGTAGACAAACAAAAACATTTATAGATTAACAAAGTCCTGGGCCTGTTAAATTCTTTACTGACATCTATCTGAACTTCTAAGAAAATATGACAGTAGTTATCAAAAGCTTTAATTTAATTAAAAGGAAAAAGTGTTCAAACTTATTATTTTCATTCCAAATCCACACATCAACTCAATTTAAAAAAGATCAGGTCATTTGCTTTTAAAAGTATAGACCCAAGAATCCTCAAGAACACTGTAAATTATCAGAAAGATCATACACCATGACAAAATAGGCTTCATTCCAGGCATACAAGGATGACTCAAAATGCACAAATCAATAAATATATTACTGAACATGAACAGAAATAGAAACCAATCTTCTCAGTACTGGCAAAAAAGTACTTTATCAAATCAAACACCCGTTTATGATAAAAAATAGATGCAGAAAGACCCTATCTCAAATATTTTCTTGACTTACATATTAAGTGAGCAAAAGCTGAAAGTTTTCATTCTAAAATCTGCAAGGCGGTCCACTACAACCTCAAAATACTAACCAGAAAAATCAACTCAGGCAAGAGAAAGAAATAACATGGTTACATATAAGAAAGGGAGAAGTCAAAGTATCATTATTTGCAGAGAGCATGACTCTTTATATAGAAAGTCCCCAAAATTCCATGGAAGCACTCCTAGAATGAATAATCAAAGTTAGAAATGTAACCACATAGAAAATCAACACACACACACACACACACACACACACACGACTAGTGTTTATATGCATCAATAATGTATTCCAAGAGAAAAATAAGACACCAATACTATAATTCACAATAGCATCAAGAAATTATTAGCTATGAATTAAACTACCCATAGAAATGAAAGACTTCCACAATGACAATTACAGTACTCAGAAAAATGAGATGGAAAGTGACTTCAGAAAATAGGAAGAAAGGCATGAAGAAGATTGCTGAATAAAACCCAAATAGAATCTGACTGCAGTGTCAATTCTCTAATCCAAACATACTAAGGATTTTAAGAAGTGCTTCATGCTTCAATCCAGCCTGGACAATTTAGTGACTGTTAAGATTTTTATCTACATGTCCTCATGGTGGCATAGATTAGCCTTTTCAGAGATATCTAAATGTAGAGAGTGTGATGCTGGCAACAAGACTGTGTGACAACTAAATTAGTCCACTAATTGGTTTGACATAGTTCTGGATAGAACTAAGGTTCTCTCATCCTGGCTAAGAGTGCTACTCACTGTACAGGCATATACCCTGTATAGAATATTAGGGACAGAAAGAAGTTGACTGTGGTTGCTTTCTGCTTTTGGCTTGCTACTTTATACTGCTTTACTGCCCCCTGCCTTCTATGCATGAAGAATTGTTTCTCCTCTGCAATGTCCCTCTGCCATGCTACCTTGCTTTGTAGTCATCTAACCATGACCTGAGACATCTACAAACTGGGCTATAGTCAATCTTTGCACCTTTCACAAAATTGAGTGTCAGATATTTTGTCTTAGCAATGAAAAAAGGTAACTAAGACAGTGACTTAGCAAGATTGTGCCTCAAAAGAATGAAACATGGGCATGGGACATAGCTCAGTACAAAACCCTTGCATTGAATCCCTCACACCTAAAACAACAAAAAACAAATCAGAAAACAAACAAAACAAATAGACTCTAAATGGGCATTATTGACTTTAAAATTTCTTTCATGAAAAGCAAAATTTAGAATCAATGATATTATCCTTTATTTACTCCAAAATATTAATTGATTCATGTTTCATGATGAGAAGGAAAATCAATGGTTTCTAATCTCACGGCACATAAAAATCACAATGGGAGATTTTAAAAGAATTTTTATGGGCCAGCCAAATAGCTCAGTGGATTAAAGGGACTGCAAGAAGGTGCAGGGGCCAGGGGTCCCCGGATCTGTCTGTGCTGGCCCCACTCCCTGGGGATACAGAGAAGGCAATTGGTAGAGGCCCATGCCTCTAATCCCAGCTCTTGGGAGTCTGTAAACAGCTGGAGAACTATGAGCCCAATCTAGTATTGTGACTCTGAACACCGTGTAGAACCTTCCCTAAAACACTACCTAAATAAATAACTTTTAAATGATGACCTGGTTGTCCCTATAGGTGGGCTACAGTTTTCAATATTTTTCCAAAGTTCCAGAAGTGCTTTAATGTACAACCAAAACTGAAAAACACTGCACTTTGGCATATTTTTTTCAAAGTGATCTTTTAACATCTTAATATAAATAGTGACATTGATGGAGGATATGATATATAGTGTTTCCACAGATATAATTTAATGTGAGTTATCTAGTGGATCCACTGTTCTGTGAAATACAGTTTCAAAAACACTAAACCAGAGATAATATCACTCAAACCAGGACAGATATAAAATATTTTCAGTTATTATTGTTATTTAATGTTCTAAAAGTTCCTCCCTCTGTAATCCCATAAAGGCTAAGTATTACTTATACAATTTTTATCTACATGAAGACTCCCAGATAACCAAAGGATTAACTAAACTTATTAGGAAAATTCAGCAGTCTGACAAATAATGATCAACATTTTCACAAAGAAAATTTTACCTTTCTCTTTTGGCAAGGTTTCTCAATCTTAGCAAATTTCCATTTTGGTTTAGGTAATTACTTGTTGTAGTACATTCCCTGTGGATTGTAAAATGTTTAGTGATATCTCTGCCCTCTACACATTAGAAGTCATCAGCATCTTCACATACAATTACAATAAGAAAAAATTTTCAGAAATTTTCAATATCCTCAAAGGCAAAAAATAAGTTTAATTATGAACTAATATTTTATAATAGTACTATTCAGGATAAGTAGCAGAATGATTGATCAATAAAAATATAGAAGATTCTAAAGTTATTATAAATAAATATGGCAAACTGTTTTAGCTCTATATAAAGAAAATAATGTAATTAATAGAATACAGAAGAAGATACATATATATGAAGTGGTATACTATAGCTTTGATAATTTCAATTATGAAAGATGAAACCATTTCTCCAATTAACTTATGACTGCAATTCAATTTAAATAAATGTTTCTGGGCTGGGGAGATAGCTCAGTAGAATAGGTGCTTGCCTAGAAAGTGCAGGATCCTGAGTTCAATCCCTGATACCACACACACACACACACACAAAATATATATATATATATATATATATATATATATATATATATATATATATATATATATATATATACCAAAGTATTAACTAAATTTATTTATATATATATGTATCAAGTAACATTATTTATATCTGTGTAAAAATTCTACATTTATGCATGATAAATATTATTTTCATTGAATTTTGTATATTATTTGAAAGAATATAGTCAGCATATATAGTGCAATTAAGTATCAGAGATATTTGTGCAGTCTGCATATAAATTGAAAAATACTAATAAAATTGAAATACATTATTGTCTATAAACTATTATAAAGCTATCAA
>PVKA01022174.1:0-37505 GCA_004027165.1 Ctenomys sociabilis
CCACTTTCCCTGTCCCCTTTTTGAGAATTACATATAATCTAATTAACTACTAAAACTGTATTACATTGGTGTGGTTAAAGGGGGGGGGGTAGATGACAGCCTGGGAATTCAGAGCTCATTTCTCCAAGAAAGCCTGGGGCTCTAGAGCTACCCACAGAATACAAGCCTCCAAATCTGCAGCCAAAGGGCTCCCCAGTATACCCTCAGTCACAACAGTGGCCCCAGCTGGAACTGCTCCTCCCTCCCCCAGGCCTCTATGGAATCCTCACGTCCCTTGCCCAAGGCATTGCTCGGGGCTCTGCTTCACAGCAGGCTGACCACCACTGCTAAGTGACCAGACCCAAATTACAATAACAGCACTCTGTTGTTTTTCCCAAGTTTGCATCTGAAGGCCTTTTATTGAAGCAGAAGAATTCATTTTCTTTAAAAGAAATATCAAAGACAAACCCTGTATGGCCTCCTTTCTATGAGAAATCTAATAAAGCTGAATTCATAGAAAGAGAATGGCAATTACCAGAGGCAGGAGGTAGGCGTGGGGGGTTCTGGAGGTCAACGAGCACAGAGACAGGTAAGAAAAAGAAATTCAAGAGTTCTGTTGAATAACATAGTGACTACAGTTAATAATATACTCGAGACTTCAGAGAAAACTTTCTCTCAGGCTTTCACAGAGAGCAAACTGGTCAAGCATTGGCCGTGACTCATCCACATGAATGATACAGACAAAGGATCTACAGAATAAGGTACAGGACTACAAGATAAACCCTGAGGGGACTTCACTGACCTCATAAGAAACAAAAAGTACATGTGTTGGTATATAGGTCTTGCTCTATCTAGGTCTTAACCATCCAGCAGAAAAGTATAAAAATGAGGTATACACCACAGGGCCATGATAAGTTGAGCTGTAAATGGCTATGGTTGACAACTTCTTCGGATAACTCACTATTGTTGTGGAATGCTGCACTGTGTTGGATTGTGTCGTCGAGTTCAGGCACCTAAATTAGTTGAATGACAATGGAGTGCCCATCTCTGACAGGTGTAGACAAAGGAAGGAGTAAAGAAAGGAAGAATCATGATGTGTGTGTATGGACAGTACAGTTGGGATAGGAGAGGCAAGATTTGCACTAATGGTGGTTAGACAGGATAGTATGTTGGCTTCTAGTACTATGGACAACCACTAGGAAAATAACAAGGTACAAAGTATTAATTATTGAATCTTTGATGTAATTCAGGTATAAAAAATAAGATACGCAAACAGCTACACTCTTTATTTACTGATAAGAGACATATGGTATAATAATGTCTGTAAGTATAATATCATGTATGCACCTTCTATGATACCAAAACATTATGAAAACAGTTTGCAATGTATTAATTTATCAAATCCATCTTGTCAAAGAATCTTAAAACTGTCTCATTGATATTTGTACTTCAATAAAATAAAATTAGAAAAAAATTAAAATATAGACTTGAAAATTATAAAGAGTAGATTTTAACTATCCTCACCACAAATGATCCATGAGATAATTGCACATAGATTGGTTTAGCCAATGCACACAATGGATCCACATTTGAAATTATCATGAGTTTTTCTTGTTTGTTGCTTACTTGCTTGGCTGGTTTTCTTTTCTGAGACAAGGTCTCACTGTGTAATCCAGGCTGGCTTCAAACTCATGGTAATCCTCCTGCCTCAGCGTCCCAAGTATTGGGATTATAGGCATGTGCCACCAAGCCCTGCCCAAATCGTCATATTTTATAGCTTGTGTTTATGGATAATTCCCTTTTTTTCTTGGTACTGGAAATCAAATTCAGGACCTCACACTTGCCAGGAAGGCACTGTGCCATTGAACTATATCCCAAATCCAGTGCACAATTCCTGTCAATCACAACAAATTCATTTTTTGAAAAAAAAATAGCTTGAGTAATGAAAAATGAGAAAGGAAGTATATGAGGTCTAGCCACTTAATAGCCAGGCTTATTTCCAGGAAATTAAGAAGTTGAAAAGAAATTTATGTCTACCCAGTAAACCACAGTACCATGTGATAAGCTAAGGAACCCTGATAAAATAGAATTACCTGGCCAGGTGTGGTGACACACCCCTGTTATCCCAGCACGCAGAAGGTTGAGGCAGGAGGATCACTACAAAACTGAGGCCAGCCTGGGCTACATAATGAAACCCTGTAATATTCACTTGTCTAATCTTGCGTAACTATATTTGCTAATCTGAGCAACAGATTTGATAATAAAAGTAGATAATACAACCACTGTTAATTAGCTGTTCTTGTTTTGAAAAACTGTAACGTATGCATCGTTGTATGTTACTCTGTTTCTATTTCTGTTTTGTTTTTACTCTTTAAAATAACGTAAAATAAAATTTTAAAAAGGAACTACTTTATTGCAGTATGTTCAAACATTACAAATGTGCTTGATTTTATTCTTCATGAATTTTAAAGTACTTTCATTACTCATGACTCTTTACCCTCATGGTTGGGAATATTGCAGTTCCTACAGCATTGACTTCTGGCTTAGGTGTGCATTTTGCAAATGTATTTAGTCCATATTAACTAGAAAAGTAAAGGGGATCATATCCAAACCCAGGATACCAATGAAACAACATGGAAAGTTGCTCTGAAGAATAAGTAGTCAAAAGCTTGGAAATGTTCATAAGTTTACTGAGTATACTCTGTGTGGGGTACCCAGGATCCACCTTCCCAAGATACTCTGACTCTGGAAGGTGATTGTCTTTCTATTGTTTAGATTATTTTTCAACAGTAGAAGTTAATTTGTAGAAAATTGTTAGTCCTGAACATCGAGATGCACACCTATAATCCCAATATTTAGGACGCTGAGGCAGGAGGACCACTGTGAGTTCAAAGCTAGCCTCTGCCACACGGCAAGACCCTGAGTCAAAGGAAGGAAGGAAGAAGGAAGGAAGGAAGGAAGGAAGGAATGAAGGAAGGAAATAGAAAGAAAGAAAGAAAAAAAGAAAGAAAGAAAGAAAGAAAGAAAGAAAGAAAGAAAGAAAGAAAGAAAGAAAGAAAGAAAGAAAACTATTAGTAATGTAAATAATTATCCATTGATATGTGTATATGTAATTTGGAAATGTTACAAATGTCTTCCCGTAGAAAGAATCATCTCATACAAAAGTTACAGTTCTTGTTATATAGGTCTTGCTTTATCTTGGTCTTAGCCATCTAGCAGAAAAGTATAGAAATGAGGTGTGAAAAGTAAAACCATATTAGTATGCTGAGCTGTCAAAGACTCAAATCATCAGATTCAGACATTGTCAGTCCTATGGATAACCCACTACTATCATGGACTGCTGGACTATATTGGATTATTTTGCTGAACTCACACACCTACATTGTTTAAATGGCAATGAAATACCCTTCTCTGACAAAACCAAACAAAAAGGGGGGATATAAATGGAGGACCATTTTGTATCTGTGTATACAAAATAGTTAGGATAGATATACAGCTATTTTCTCTTAATTCAATGAGAAGAAACATTTGTACTAAGAGTGTTTGTGGGCAGGATATCATGTCTGCATCTTGTACTATGGATAATCACTAAGAAGACAACAATATGCAATGTACTAATAATTGAAACTGTCCTACTAACCTGTTTTGAAACTGTCTCCTTGCTATTTGTTTCCCAATGAAATTAATAAAGAAAAAGAGAATCATCTCAAACATTATATTTTATTGCCATATAGAATAGTAAAGTCCAATAATTATATATATATATATATATATATATATACATATATATATATATATATATATATATATATTGCAGTGCAAGCCACAAATGTAGTTTTCATTTACTAGGAGCACATGGAAAGTATTCAAAAGAGTTGAGATTTATTTTAATCATGTATTTAATTTGATATACTGAAAATATTATTTAAGCAAATAATAAACATAAAACACATTGATATATTTTAATTTTTATGTAAACGGTCTTTTTATAGCTTTTCTTTGTCCACATAAGTCTTTTTTTTTTTTTTTTTTTGTATTTTAGGATAGGGTTTACAGGGTGTTGAGAGTCTCACTACTAGATCGGACTCATAGTGATTCTCCTGTTTACAGCGTCCCAAGAGCTGGGATTACAGGCATGTGCCACCAGGACCAGTCTCAATTGCTGCCTCAGTGCACCCCGGGGGCAGGGCTGGCACAGCAGGCCAGGGATAGAACCCCTGGCCCCTGCACCTGCTTGCAGATACTTTAATCTGCTGAGCTATTCGGCCAGTGCTATCCACATAAGTTTTGACATTCAGTTGTTACATCTTCTCTCTTAAAACATTTTCCCTGTTAAGCCTAGATATTTCTTTAGCACCTATTATGTGCCTAGCTGTCCATTCCAGCAGAGCTGGAATAAAAGCTATAACGGATGTCCCTTGTCTTCAAACAGTAGGGCAACATAAGACAGATAATCATTTTCACAAAGGAAAGCAAGATATTCATTTTTTACTGGCTTTTAAAAATATTTACTGATTGATTTATTGATTTGGTACAGGGTCTTGCTACACAGCTTGAACTCATAGTTCTGCTCTTGTCTCAGCCTTTCCAGCACTATGATTATGGGCATGCACCACCACTCCCAATTTCAGTGGCCAGCATGGCAGTAGGGCACATGGTCCTGGGGATCAAACCCAGATCCTTGTACTTGCCAGACAGGCACTTAGACTGTGGAGCTATCTCCCCAGCCCCAAGCAAGACATTCATATAAGTGAGTTCTTAAATTCAGTGCACAACAGAAAAACAAAGAATCAACAGAGCGAGGTATATTCAAGGAGAAGAGATTAACAGGGGCAGGGAGGAGCCAAGAATATTCAAAAGCTACTAAAAATAATTTTAAAAAATGTAAAGCTGCTAACAGGATAAGGAAGGAAAGCGATGAGTCTGTGAAGCTGCTGGCCTAATTATATTTATTTATTCATTTATTTTGCCTGATTTTATCAAAAAGTCCATTTCTTTCAATCCAGTCGTGATTCTCAGCATATGTGGTTTCTCTTCAGATGGGTAAACTAAAATAACTTTAGAATAAATAGGCATTTCATGTGTTGTAGAATCTCAACTGGCTTATTTTAGAAATTCATTTCAAAATATAGAAAGAAAACACCCCAATATAGCCTGGATAACTGCACTGATACAGAAGGTAAAGGATGATCTGCTTATTTGAATTTTGTGTATGTGTCTTCTTGAGACAGGGACTCATGCAGTTCAGGCTGGCCTTGAGTTCATTTTGTAGCCCAGGTTGGTCTCAGACTTGAAGCAGTCCTCTTGCCTCAGCCTCCTGAGTGCTGGGATTACAGGCAAGCACCACCCCACCCAGCTGCTTATTTGAATTTTGCTACACCTTTCATCTTTTTATTCAAGAATCACATACCATTTTCATAATCAGAAAATACAAGTATTGCCTACAAAGTGTAAAGGAGCTGCATTTATCTGATAGTTGTGAGCACAGAGATAATGTTGGACATGTAGATGTTTCTGGCCATCTCCATGGAACCACTTGATGTTTTAAATACCAGAGCAAGAATCCAGTGCTTCTTATTTCATGGGCTATTAGACTGATAAACTATGGAGTAAGCTTTCCTCCACTTTCCATCAATTTTGTCTTGCAACGGTGGGAAGATAAAGTGGTTTTCAAGTTAATCAGTGGCCATCTGGGCTTAATTTTACTTGCTAAGGAAAGGTTCACAGCCAGCAGCCACCAGAGTGCCAAGACAGCTCAGGCAATCTTGTGGTCGCCGCCGCTCACGCAGCTGATGGGAATTTTAAACACAGCTTTCATCTTTGAACTTTGTCTTCATGATTTAGCTCGCAGAGCAAACTGTTGTCATATTTTCCAGTTAACTTGATCAAGCAGCCCTTGAAGAAAAGTTGGATCCTGTATTTTCCCTTCGCCCATCCTATCTGTAGCATGGTGCAATCAATAGGCACATCTTATCCGTATTTGCTTTTGATATTTACTAATTGCTAGGAAACATTGCCCTTTGTCTACCTCATTCTCTCATTCAGACTCTTTTTCCATCCACTCAGCTGTTTCTTGCCCTTCTCACACCTTCTCCTGATTGACCCCATGATTTCAGGTTGACTTCTCAAAAGGCCTGGCACACTTTCAAGATGTGGACGCATTTTGCAGTTACAGTGACGTGGCTGTCCTTATCAGTTAGTAAAGGTAATGATTTTTGTTACCTTTGGTATTTATGGATTTATAAAGCTATGATGACTCTTGAAAGTTGTCAGTGTTGCAGGTTATTAATTGTTTTCCTTTCTAAGCTTTTATATAATTCTTTTATCTTTCATCTTTGTTTTTATAATCACCAATTAGTACTATTATAACACAATGACTTACATTCACTGACTTGTCTGTATGCTGGACAACCTGCTTGGTTGTTTAAATCCATTGTTTCCCTGAACCCTTAAGGAAGCCTGAGGAATTGGAACTATTATCCTTGTATTATGGTGTAGGAACCTGAGGTCCACAGAAGCTAAAGAATTAAAATGTAGGCTCTGTGAAGAGCCTACATTGTCCTTTTTTGTGTTTTTAAAAATTGTCCTGTCTCCATTGGGACAGCTCAATGGACAAAAGCACTTGCTTAGGTGACCACAGGGACCCAGGGAGCATTGTCTGATCCCAGGCACCACATCCATGTCAGCCTGCCCCTAGGGTGGGCTGAGCAAGCACAAAGTCCAGTGTGATGGCCCATGCCTGTAATCCCAGCACTGGGGAGGCTGAAAGCAGGAGGATCACCACAAGTTTGAGCTATGTAGTAAGAATTGTAACAATCAAATACATTAAAAAGAAAAAAGAAAAAAAGAAATTGCCCTATCTTAAAAAAAAAAAAAAGAATCATAGGCCAGGTATGGTGGCACACAGCTGTAATGCCAGCACTCAGGAGGCTGATGCAGGAGGATCGTTATGAGTCTGAGATCACCCTGGCCTACAAAGTGAGCTCAAGGCCACCCTGAACTGCAGAGAGACTCCATCTCAAAAAGACAAAAAAAGTGGCCAATTTGAAATTTTAAAAATGATGAGAAAAGGAGAAAATGTACACAAGGCTTTTGTAAGTAACAAGAAGGTTTGAAGGGAGAATTTTGGGTTAATATTATCCTGATTGCAGATTGATCAGGTCTCTTAACTAAGTGTACAGCGAAGGCTAAATAAAAGAGGCAAATGGAGGGACAGAGAGATAGCTCAGTGGACTAAGCACCTGCTTAGGCAAGTGCAGGGACTAGGGTTTAATCCCTGGCACCACGTGCCGCCCCCCCCCCATGTGCTGAGCTTGTCACGGAGACTGGGCATGGTGGCGCATGCCTGTAATCCCAGTACTGGGGAGGCTGAAAACAGGAGGATCACTGCAACTCCAATCTGTGTAGTGAGACCCTGTATGCCCTATACTAAATACAGTGTTTATCTAGTTGAGGTTGGAGCCAGGTGTCCTAAGCTGTGACCTTGTCTTATCCTTTGAGGGTTCAAGGCTTCCCCCACCATCACTGGCCTCAGTAGGGATAAGTGGCTCACACAGGTTCACTTACTATGAGTCTCATGCCCATCTCCAGACAAACGGCCTAGGCTTTGGACAGGCTCACAAGTAAACATGGAAATCCAAATGGTTAACTGAAGTACTGCTCAGCGCTGCTTCATGGTGGTCTTCATCTGGAGGGGAGGAGAATGGGAAAAAGAAAGGATCAAGCCATATCATATACAGGTACAAAGTTCTTATAATGGATGCAATCATTATGCAAATCGTAACAATAAACTTAATTTAAAAATGGCCCTGTCAAAAGTTGAAAGAAGCCCAGAAGTGCTGGAATACCGCTGTAATCCCAGCACTCAGGAGGCTGAGGCGGGAGGATTGCCATGAGTTCAAGGCCAGCCTGGGCTGCGTAGCAAGACTCCATCTCAAAATAATTTTTAAAATAAAGTTGTAAGTAGACTTTTGGTGAGGAAGGATCAAGCGAAGGGGAAGGAAGAAAGAGCAGAGTAATGGAATGAAAATAATCAAAATATGTAACTTACAACAATATAGCAAAGTGAATCTCATTATTCTGTGCTATTAATATGCTCTAATGAAAAACTAAAATAAATTGACTTATCTTATTCTGGGGTCCTTTTTTATCAATTTAGAATTTGATTGATTGATTGATTGATTCGATAAAGGTTTTACTACACAATTCAAACTCGTAGTGATCCTCCTGTCTCAGCCTGCCCAGTGTTGGGATTACAGGCATGCACCACCATGCCCGGTTCAGGAGCCTAAAGGGCATGCAGTACTGTTGATCAAACTTGGGTCCTTCTGCTTGCCACAAAGGTACTTAGACCTCTGAGCTATCTTCCCAGCCTCTGGGGTTTTTTTCTTTTAAGCATGTGTGGACCTAAAGAAATTATAAATAGCTTCCTTATTCATGGAGTTAAGCAACGAGAAAACAAAGCATCTGCCTGGCAAGCACAAGGTCCTGAGTTCAATACCTAGTACACCACACAAAAAAGCAATGAAAAAATAAAAGCACAAACTATAGAAAAGAATGGATGTGGTAGCACACATATGTAATCTCAGCACTTGGGAGCCTGAGGCAAGAGGACTGCAAATTCAAGGCCAGCTTAGGCTACAAAGTGAGATCAAGACTAGCTTGAATGGCAGAGTAAATTTGTTTACTGCAGTATTGGTGGGAACAAAAATGGTATGTACTGGGAATGTAGCTCATCGCTGAAGTACTTGCCTATTATGCACAAAGCCCTGAGTTCAAGCCCCAACAACACAAAGAAAAAGGAATGAAGGAATGAATATTACAAACAAACTAAATATCCAATAGGGAAATGGAGGAATTATAATACAGTGAAAGGTCATGCAACTATTTGTATAGCTGTGATACTTTCAAGCAAAGAGTTACTAAGCAAGATTAGGCTCTTAACATTACTCAATCTTATATATGGATCAGTTTGGTTGGTTGTTAGAGACCATTTCTTGCTATGCAGTCCAAGCTGGCCTTGAACTCACAGCAATCCTCCTGCCTCAGCCTCCAGAGTGTTGAGATTACAGGTGTGCACCACCACCCTCAGCACTTGCTCTTAAACTGTATCATTCTACTCACTTCTTGATGCTCCTCCACTACCTGGATACTTTCCTGTTCTCCTTCCTGCCCCTGACCAATCTTTGTCATTTTTAAGTTTGCAGAAAGTACCCTCAGTGGGCCCAGGGATGCAACTCAGTGACACAGCACCTGCCTGGCAAGTGTGAGGCCCTGAGTTCAATTTGCAGTGCCAAAAAGATATAAAAACTATTCTCAGTGACTTTTAAAGTTATAAAAAGTCACTTAGCTGTGATAACCATTTGGTCAATTTGTGTACAAATTCCTTTGTTAAGAAACTTCAGCATTAGGGGGCCAGGGAGATGGTTCAGTGAAATAAGTGCTTCCCTGGCAAGCACAAGGGCCTGAGTTCAATCCCTGGTTCTACCAAAAAAAAAAGAAAGAAACTTCATCATGTTGGGTTAGGAGAGGAGGGCAGAGGGACTTGAGAAGTGTTTGTGGTGAAAATTGCTCAAACCATGGGGAATGTGTTTCCGGAACATTAGTGTCAAGTTGGTCACAGGTTTCCACAGAAATCATTGCTTTATTTCTCTCACTCTCTGCTCCCCCACCTGAGCCCACACTTGAAGTGTCTAATCGGTGCAGCTAAAGCATTTATGGAAAGAGCTGCACAGGGTTTGAAGGGCAGGAATCCTCAGGAGACAAGAATTGAAGACGAGGCAGCGAGGAGTGGCTGAATCTGGATATCCATCACATGTGGGCCAGAGCAAGGCCAGCATCAGGAACACAGGTGTCTGAGGTGTCTGAGGCAAGTCATGTGACTAAGTGGCTCTAGATCAAGGACACTGGGCACCCAAGAAAAGCCAGGTGAGTAAGCTCCTCAGGGAGGAATTTTTCATGACATTCAACCTTCAGCCTCCCATTGGGACGCTCTCTCCTCCTCTTCCTCCCATCAGGAGGGTGGGCTCCACCTGGCCTCTGTTTCCTGTAATCTAATTCTTGTCCTTTTTTCTCCATTCTCTCACCATTCTCATCATGAGAACATTGAGAGTACCTGAGGTCCAGGACTCTGACCTGGCCTCAGAAATAGGTTTAGCTGGAAAGCGAGTGGGAGGGATGGTCAGGTGAAGGAAACCACACTAAGGTCTTTGACCATTCAGGAGGCTGAGGCAGGAGAATCACCCCAAGTACAAGTTCAAGATCATCCCACGACATATAGTAAGACTGTCTCAAAATAGGAGGAGAGAGAGAGGAAGAAGAGGAAGAGGAAGGTGTTTGAATGTTTAATGCAAGAGCAAAATGATTTTCTGCAGCTAGTGGAGAGCCCCTGGGACAACTCTCCTTAACTGCATGTGAGAGAAGAGATGAGACAGGAGAGGAGAATTTCAGTATCACACAGGGAATTCTACAAGCTACACATGACTTTCCCTGCTACTGCCAAGAACTGAACCACTGGCTAACACAGGAGAACATCGCTCACACAAAACCCTCAAAGTAGAGAAAAACTCTCACAGGAATTGAACAGCTGCAAAGCACTAGCTGCAGTAAGAATCCAACCTCTTGCCTCTGAGGCCACCTTTGTTGTCTCCGTTCCAGAGGCCTCTGCTCTTCCCCCAGGATCCACTCAGAAAATCTTTTCCTTTGTGTTTCCATGACAGAGTCCAGCCAGAGTCTATAAACTTCCCGAGGGCTATAAAACAAGAAGATAAGAATAGCACAAAAAGTCCTTTCTCCCAAGGAAAGATTTGGAGCTCAAAATTCTCTAAAGCGATGTCACTGAAGCAGCATATAGGTGCTACTGTGGAGGAAAAAACTATCACCAAACAGACACCCCAGTCCCTGCACAAAGGAGTATGATTACACACAGCACACAACTCTTACTAAAATCTGCTTTCTGCTCCCATTTCCTGGCATCCAAAGTACCCAGGAGCCTTTTCCTGTCCTACATGAGAAGTTAATTCCACATCCACACTTCAACCCCACCATCTCGCTCCCTTAACTAGTTCTCTCCTGAATTTCCTAGCTTTGATGTATGGTTGGCCCTTTTTTCACTTGAACCTTCTAATAATGACCTCCACGCAGTGCCCCAGACAGTTGCAACTTCTAATAGCATACACTGAGTGCCTGAGGCCACAGTGAAAGTGACTAGAGCCTACTTTGGTTTCAGAAGCCCCTGATCCACTTTACTAGATTGTATCCCCCTTATTAGAATTGATATCTGAAATTCCTCTTGAATTCTGAAGCACTTAAAATTTTATTATTGGACCAAATTCTACATTTTTACTGTATTTGCTATGGCAATTTCATTAAATGTAAATTCCCTAATGTGAGAGAAATGTATTTAGAGACAATAGCATTCATCAGGTGTGCGGGGTTTCTGGTCCAGTCCTTCCCTCTCCTTTACTCTGCAGAATCTCTGTGTGACTTGGTCACTGTCTGTGACTTTATTTAGCATCTTGAAAGGAAAGCCCAAATCTAAACTTCCCATTTGGCTTGCCCTGGAGATTCACATGCAGTTCCAACTGCTCTACTAGTAGCTCCACTTTGATGCTCTGGCTTCATAAAGTCAACATCGCTAGAACAAAAGTTATTCTCCTTAAAAATTTATTCTTCTTCCTTGGTCTTTTGTTCTATAAATGGTAGCAAGACTCACCCAAATATCTGGTTTATAGGGACCCTGCCAGGTGAGGAGCCCAAGTCTCATTTCTCTCCATATCCCCAAATCCAGGCCAGGACTTACATGCTATGTAGGAATGTTTGCTATACCTTTTCTCAAATTCTCATAGATCAGGGAGGTTGTGTTGGACCTAGTAAGAAATATGAGCCCCTGGCTGAGCTGGCTGAATGGGCCAATGCTTCCAGCATCTTCTAGTCCCATTTGGGACATGAGGAAACTTTTTACCATGTGCAAGACAAGGCAGAATAATGAGAATTCGTGGGCCACACGTGCTTGACAAATCTCAGCCTGAACCTGCCTCTGTCTACAGACTTCCTCACCATGACTTGGATTTCTCTAGACAGGCTGCATGGTGGGCCTGAGCCCCTGGCTGGAATGAACGTGGCTCTGAACAAAGCATTTCACCTTATTGTTTTTAGGAATGACACCTCTTATGGGTCACTGATGCTACCCCTCCAATCCTCCTGCTATGGGCTGTGTCTAGATGGTCCCATGCAGTCTTAGGCTTTTGTGGAAGTGGCTAAATCTAGAGTTTGTGATTCATTCAAGGTCTAATGTTGGGATTAGGGGTTTAAGCACCATACCCATCTTAGGGGAGGTAGCCTGAATACAATAAAACAGACAGAAAGGTTGTCTCCCTCCTCTCACTTGTTGCTTTTTCTGTTTTCTGTTGCCATGAACTGTTGCCTCCATGCCACATGCCACTCTGCCTTGCAGCAGCAGACTGTGGACTGATACCTTTGCAAACTATGAGCTAAATACACTTTTCTCACTCTAATTTTGGGGGAATGGGTATTTTATCTCAGAAATTAGTGAAGTAACTAAGACACAACACACACACACACACACACACACACACACACACAGGCATACACTATGTGCCAAGTGGCTCTAACCTTCTGCAAAAAAAAGCTCTTACATTTTCCCACAGTTACAAAACTCCAGTCAGGTCCTCTAGTTCTACATCAACTCAGTTTCAAATTTGTGGATTCAGGCACTCTGTTGTAGATATATTACTGGACTTTGGGGCTCCATAGACTCTTTCTAGGTCGTTGCTGTCCGGAAAAAAAGAATTGGAAAAGGGGCACACACACACACACACACACACACACACACACACACACACTAGCAAGATTTTACATTTACTAAAGGTAGGAAAAGAAGTATACTCTGTAGGATGAAAGCAGGTCACAGAGAGTTCACAGTGGCCATGAGGTTAATGTCTTTTATAGCAGTCATTCTTCAGGGTGACATCAGATCCAAGCCCTCCTATCTAAACCTATTTGATTTTTACCAGAATTGAAGATAACTCTTTTTGCTTGGTCCCATGGGCTTCGAAACTGTCTTTTCTAGATGTGTCCTTGGTCTCTGTAGTTGACAGGCCATGCCCATTTATTCAGATGGTTGACACACCCTAATCTCCAGCTCAAGTGTATATTGGTCTTTATTATCTGGATCTTCGTGCAAACCCAAGTCTTGCCTGGTTCACTGTGCCCTGCTTTCTTTCCTCATAGCTTAGAAATCCAAACTGCTTCAGAGCCCAATAACATGAACTCACAGGCATTAGGACTTTATCTCCCTAGCCGAAGTGTCTTTCATTCTTTTGGGAAGATCACAACTAACAGCTTTGTAAACAGCAACTCTTTTTTCTTCTGAGACAGGATATCAATAGGAAATTCAGGCTATCTTTGAACTCACTATGCACCCAGGTTGGCCTTGAACTCACAGTGACCCTCTGTCTTCAGCCTTTCAAGTACTGAGATTATAGGCATATGCCACCATGCCCAGGATGAAGAGCATTTTTCAGATTTAGGTCTTCAACAACTATTTTTTGTATCAGAGATTAACTTTTCACATCTTCAATAATAAATTTGGCTTTTTTTCGGCAGAACCAAGGATTGCACTCAGATCCTTGCACTTGCCAGGCAAGCAACTATTCTACTGAGCCATTTCCCAGGTCCTTCAATAATAAATTAGCTGAACTGTAACTTCTTTATGAAATCAAACACAAACTTAAATAAACATGAAATATTTTGTAGATTTAGAAATCTAGACCTTTAAAGGTAACTGTACAAAAAAATTTAAAAAATAAAATAAAAGTAACTGTATGAGGGCTGGCCAGATAGCTCAGCAGACTAAAGTGCCTGCTTAGGCAGACCACAGGGGCCAGGGTTCGATCCCAGGCATGAGAAGCTGTGCCAGCTCCGCCTCCATGGCATGCTGAGACTGGCAATTTAAACTGGGCATGATGGTGCATGCCTGTAATTCCACCTCTTGTGAGGCTGAAAATAGGCAGATCACTACGAGTCCAATCTATGTAGTAAGACCCTATAGACTCTGCACTAAATACATAAAAAATAAATAAACAAAAACTTTTAAAAAATTTTAAAGTATCTCTACTTTTTTCCATTCAAATACATTTGCTTTTCCAGAATTTGAGATAATTATAATGGTTCATTTAAAATACTTTTTCATTTAAATACTACTTCCCAATTTCATAACATCAGAATAAAAAAGGCAATTTAATCCCCTTGTAAACAATTTTGGCATTAAATTTCATTTATCTATTCACATAATCATGAGGAAAACTCAATGAGGCTACCAACTTATTTAATACCTTGTGCTTGATGAAGCACATGTAAACACGGATACACAGTCAGAACACCAGTTGCCTGACCCTGAGACCATGTTCCCATACTTTAACAAGGTCCCATCACCCCTTTCCTACCCTCTGCCCTTGGGCAAGCTCACAAGCTATGGATTATAAATCAATGCAAATGGACTATTGACAAAGGTCTTGGCAGATCTGCTTTCTTTATAAGGGAAAATAAGCATATCAATTATTTACATAGGAATGAATAAAGCCTGAAAATCCAAAAGCAGCAGTTAAATTTAACAAATATTTTCATTAAACTCAGCCTTCTATTTTTCTTTTTTTTTTCTTTTTTTTCACAGTTTCATAAAGATCTATTTTCTTATTGGTGGGTAGCTCTTTTAACAGTTAAATACATTTAAATAATGTATAGATGACTGCATGACTGCAGCATTGGTAACTGGATAATGAATTCAATTAGAAATGAACTCAAAAGATAACTGTCTGAATATTTAAAATACAGTTCTTGTTTAGATCATCCTGTTTGATCACCTTCTTAGGGGAAAATAAAATCCTGCTGATCAAAATGGAAATATATTAAAGCCAAATCTTATATTCAGTGCCAGAGGATTCTTTCAGCTGGATTAAGCCTCCAATTCAAGAGCAAGCCCAAACTTGTGGCCTATAACATTAATGTTCTTCCCATCTACAAGGGAAGACAGTGCAAGCTTCACACCAGGCCTCAGAGTCTGAGTGTAACCCACTCCAATCAAACTAAAGTTGGTGACCTTTGCAGAAATGGAAGCCGTGGGTTCCAACTGATACTTAGCTGCAATGCCAGAGAGAGTACTGTTGGTACCTGATGTCCAAGTAATGTTGTAGACCATTTTCTGATATACTGAGCATCCAAATTATGTCCCATCATTGACATTAGTGTGTAGATGGAAGTCCCCAGTCCTGTAGCCCACTGCAAAGTTATTCCGTGTCAGCTCTGACTTGGCACTGTCAAAGGTCATCTGGCACCCAGCAAGCCAGACCTCATAACCAAAGACAGGAGATCCAAGGATTGCAGGGCCAGCAAAACCAAAGTCAATGTCACAACCAAGGCTTGTACACTCTCTCTTGTAAGAGGACTTGATTTTACCACTTTTCTTTCCCATGTTTGGTGAGAAGGTAGTATCAAATGGCAGTTTCAAACCTTGATAAATCTGATCTTCAATTGTAATTTCTGTTCCCAGAGTGTTATTAGTGCTGTGCTTCTCTGTGAAAGTCAAGCCATACCCACACCATTTATATTTGATCACCAAGGCCCCAATAAAGTTACCAGTGTCTGTGTTAGATGAAGCAGATGTTGAGAATTCCACACCACTGCATAACTTAGTTTTTACATCCAGTTTTGCCAACCCAAAACCAAATCCTTTCTTGCAAATATCTCTGGCAGCTTTGCCAAGGTCAGCATATGATGGAGAAATACACATCAGCTGCACACAAGTCTGCCCGTGGGTACCACGGTGAGATCACTGGAGGAGATGGCCTGGCGGTTGGTCTCCTGAGGGTGCCCCCATAGCCACAGTGACTCAGCTCACTCAGGCTTGGGCTATGGCTGCAACTCTTGGAGGGCAAAATGAAGGAGACCTCAACCTTCTTTTAAATTTAAATTTATTGATATAATTTAGGTATACAAGGTAGGTATATTCATTATAGGGAATTGGTATCTATACATGTTAAAGACAATATTCATTAATTTTCATTAAAAGCAATTTTGATGAGGGCTGGAGGTGTAGCCCAGAGTTACAGCACCTGCCTGGCACATGCAAGGACCTGAGTTTGATTCTTGGTACCAAAATCTAAAATTAAATTACACTACAAGTTAAAATATATGGGCTGGGGAGATAGCTCAGCTGCATAAGCACTTGCATGGCAAGCACAAGGTCCTGAGTTCAATCCCCGATATTACAAAAATAAAAAATAAAAATAAAAGCAATTTTGATGTATAGATTCAATACAATGCCTATCAAAATCCTCATTGCTGGGCTGGGGAGACTGCCACAGTCTAAGCAGCTGCCTGGTAAACACAAGGACCCAGGTTTGATCCCAGTACCACATACCATGTTGGCCCTGGAACCCCGGGCATGCCATGCTGGGAATGAGCGACTTGACATGGTGTTACATGCCTGTAATCACAGCATTTGGGAGGCTGAGACAGGATGATCAGTATGAGTCCAAGCTATGAGTTCAAACTGAGTAGCAAGACCCTGTACCTAATAATAAATAAAACATTTTTTTGGCAGAACTGTATAAAATATTTTTTAAAAATACTCACTGCTCTTTTTTTCTCTGCAACACTTAACAAGCTGAGCCTCAAATTCATATAAAAATGTAGAAGGCTCATGTTAGTAAAAAACAATCTAAAAATAGGATCAACGGACTGCCTGGGGATTCAATCCCTGGGCTTGCCCTGCTGGCTCCACCCCCAGGGCCAGCTGAGACATTGATTGAGACTGGATGTGGTGGCTTGCACCTGTAATCCCAGCTCATATAAGGCTGTAAATGATCACTATGAGTCCAATGAATGTAGTGTGACTCTGTAGACCCTGTACTAAAAATAAATAAATAAATAAAACTAAGGGCTGGCCAAATAGCTCAGTATATTAAAGCACCTGCAAGCAGGCACAGAAGCTGGTGGTTTGATCCTCAGGCCTGCCATGCTGGGCCCACCTACCCACCCCACCACCACTGGTGCACTGAGATGGCAATTGAGACTGGGCATGGCGGTGCACATTTGTAATCCTAGTACTTGGAAGGCTATATAAATAGGCAGATCATTATGAGCCTGATCTAGTAGTGAGACCCTGAACACGCTATAGACCCTTCCCTAAAATACAAAAAAAATAATAAAAATAGGATCAAAATTACCAAACTTCACATTCCCATTTCCAAGCCTACCTGGGGGTGGTGGCACATACCTGTAATCCTAGCATTCAGGAGGCTGAGGCAAGAGGATTGTTGTGAGTTCAAACCAACTTAAGCTACATAGTGGGCTCAAAGCCAGCATGAACTGCACAGCAAGACCCTGTCTCAAAAAGAAAAAAAGCCCACAGTAATAATAAAAAAAAAAAAAACAGTATGATACTGGCATAAGGACATGCATGTGGACCAATGGAACAGATTTGAGAGGTAAGAAGAAAAATCTTGCATTCTTAGTCAACTTCTTTTGAGTCACCTACTTTTTTAGCAATTTTTTGGGGCGAGTACCAGGAATCAAACTCACAACCTCCACTTGCCAGACAGGTGCTGTGCTGCTGAGCTGTATCCCTGGCTCACCTTTTCTTTTGTTTCTTTCTTGCTTGCTTGCTTACTTTCATTTTAAGACAGGGTTTCACTATGCAGTTCAGGCTGGCCTTGGACTCACTATGTATCCCAGACTGGACTCAAACTTGCAGCAGTTCTCCTGCCTCAGCCTCCCTAGTGCTGGGATTCCAGATGTGTACCTCCATGCCTGGCCTCAATGGTACCAAGACAATTGCAGAGGAAATGTAATATTTTCAAAACACAATGGTGAACCTATAATATGCTAAAAAAATGAAGTTGAATCACTACCTCATACTGCACAAATAAAATTTTAAAATGTGGATCATAGGTCCAAATGTAAGAGTTAAAACTATAAAACTCTTAGAAGAAATCATAGGAGTATATTTTGATGACTTTGGGCTAAGCAATGATTTCTCAGATATGACAACAACAACACAAAAATAAAGTGGATTTCATCAAGACTAATAACTTCTGTGCTTTATTCAGCAATGTCAAGAATGTCAAAAGAAGCCCAGTGTGATAACACACACCTGCACTCAGGAGGCTGAGGCAGGAGTATTTACATAAATTGAGGGCTAGCCTGGGCTTCATAGTGAGCTCAAAGTCAGCCTGAAGTACATAGTAACAAATTAAAAATTAATCAAATAAATAAATGACTAAAGCTCAACCTCAAAATAGAAACAAGATTTGGATATTTCTCCAAAGAAGATAAACAAATAGCTCATGCACATCATTAATCACCAGGGAAATGCAAATGAAAAGCAAAATGAGATATGGCTTCATCCTTACTAGGATGGCAATAATAGAAAAGATAGACAATAACAAATGTTGCCATGGAGTGCAAAAATTTGATTCCACAAGCATGGCTGGCAGTAATACAGAATACGATGGCTGCTTTGGAAAACAGTGTAGTGGTTTGTGAAAATATTAGCCACAGTGACATAAGAGATAGAGCGCGGCAAAGCAGGCTGGGACTGGTCTATCACAAGATCCCAGGGCAGGCACAGCCACGGCTGCCACTGCTCCTCCCTTTTGCTCTTGCTGTTTTGAACCACCACGAACTGCTGCCCTCTGCCATGTGCCACTCTGCCTTGGAGCCAGCTGAGTATGGACGAAAACCTGCACTAACTATAAGCTAAGTAAACCTTGCCTTCCTTAATCCTGGGTATCAGGTATTTTATCCCAGCAATGAGTGAAAAAAAATCAAAACACTCAAGGAATGATGCAGTAACTGTAATATGTCATTAAAAAGAAAATGAAAAATGACCTACCAAAAATCAAGTAAACATTTTTTTTAATGTAAGCTCATGATAACCTTTCTAACATGACCTGAAGTTAAAACCCTAAAAGAGAAACACGGAACAGTTTAATTTTGTACAAACCAAAGATATGCATGGGGGAAAAACCTATAAAATAATATGACATGTGCAAAACCAGGAAAGGCAGTGATAACTTATATTGGGCAAATGATTAATATTCACCAATAACAGTTTTAAACTTCAGGGGCCAGCCTGAGTCCACCCAGTACAAATGCAGAAGACACTAGCATAGAGGAAATGGGAAATCACATGCATGAAATCTCTGAAATAATAGCATTGGAAATAAAGAAACAGCTGCACAAAGGTAGAGAAGAAATCAGATCAGAAATAATTTCTGAAGTAAAAAAAGTAGTGATAACTGTAATCAAAGAAGTACTAAGTGCTTCTAAAGAATACACTGATAAAAAAAAATAGAGTGGAATATAAAAATGATGGAACCCCTGAATAAGTAATATAGAAAAGAAATAGAAAGTATGAAACAGATTCAAAGTGATATACAGGAAATTAAGACCTTAATCCCAAGCTGGCAAATCCATTTGAGTGAAAGTGAAAGTAAACTCTATGACCTTAAAGACACCATTGCAGCTAGTGAAAAAATAAGCAGAGATCTCTTAAAAACAACTAGAATACAGGAAAAAGTAATTCACCACTTAGAAGACAATGCAAAGATGAGCAATGTGAGACTAATAGAAAGGAAGGAGTCAATGCAAATGATATAAAAAGAATATGGGCAGAAACAATAGCAGAAAACTTCACAAATATGGGGCAACAATCTGACATTCAGGGAACCGAAGCATATAGAACTCCAGATAACATCAACCCAATTAAAACCACTCCCAGACATATAATAATCAAGATCCCAGAAATTCAGCACAGGAACAGTATACTAAAAGCTGCTAAAGAAAAGAAACAGATCACGTTTAAAGGAAAACCTATCAGAATAACGGCAAATTTCTCTTCACAAGCCATCAAGGCAAGAAGAGCATGGAGAAAAGTAATACAAGTCTTGCAAGAAAATAAATTGCAACGCAGACTAATATACCCTGCAAAACTCTCTTTCAAGTATAATGGAGAAGTAAAATACTTCCATGACAAAAAACAACTAAAGAATTTCATAATGACAAATCCAAGCCTACACAGACTACTAAATGATGTTCTAGAGAGGGAGTAAAATGATCACAACCCCATGAACAAGAATGGAAAGAGCCCACCACATAGGGTAAACAATTAAACACAAGGAGGCATACAATAGTAGTCTTTCAGTTATTCTTTTGTGTACAGAAGTAAAATATTTCCATCAGTACACTATTCAAATGGACTTCTCTTGAACCCTGTGGGTCATGATTCCATATCTGTCTACAGGGGGGATTTCAAGGAAATAGCTGTAACTCAGTCCCACAAGTGACACCTGGCCACCAGTAAGTGTCATGGCCATTATCCATGTCCACAACACACTAGAACCTTGTGTGATATCCTATCCCCAACCTGTCAGAAGTGATGGTCATTTATTTGTCATTCCAGTATTTATCTTATGTTTCTTAGTATTTCTTTACTATCATGAAAACTTTTTCTTAGTTCAATTGTTTTGAAACATTTAATTTTTAATTAATTGGTATTTAATTTTCTGAACATTGCTTAATCTTAATTTTTGTTTTAAGATTTATACTATATCTTTGAATCACAATTTATCTAAAAGACATCATATGATATCTTCTCTTAGTATTAGAAACTTTAAAAAGTATATTTCCATTTTCTGTTGACTTTATATTACTTCTTCCCTGTCTTTTATACACACATACACACATATATACGAAAAACAATACGTGTATAACCCGACATAAGATTGATACTGTTTCATAGAAATTTTCAATGACCTTTTAAATAAGGGTTCATCTAATATATTTTATATAATCCTACATAACTATCACTTTGAGAGCTCTTTATTGTTCATCCCAGAGCATACTGCAACTTCTCATGCCTTTTGAATTATGCTCTTTGTTATTTCCTATATGCTATGTCTGGAGGTATTAAAATATTCAAGTTTGTATAACTAGAACGTATTTTACTTTTAGTTTTCAAAGGTATGTTTGCTAAGTATAAAATTCAAAGAGGATAGATTATTTTTTCTTTCAGTCCTTTAATTAGTCTAGTTTCTTACACACCTGGTCCTTTTTTTCCTTCTAATGTGGAATAAAATGCTTTTTAATTTTGTTCTTCCACAGCTAATATTTTTTATGTATATGCTTTAACCATTTTTTTCTTCATAATAAGTTTTGGACAATTTCATTTTTGTGTATATTGGTATTATTTTATTTAAATTTCTTGTGCAAAAGGTTCATTTTTTCTTAGAAATGTGGTATTATAAATTGAACTAAATTCAGAAATTTTGAATCCAAATATTTATTGCTTACTGCTTTCTACTTTGAGAATTCTAATTATATGAATATAAAAAAGGAGCAGTTAATGCTTACATTATTTTACTCTGATTTTTTCTACTCTCTTGACTTCTTATAACTTATTAGTTATTGTTTTTTTACACAAAATTTATATGTTTATATCTGGTAATCTGAAAAACTAATTTGCATATAGCATCATGTAATACAGCAACCATTGTTGGATTCCTATTACTTTGTTTAGTGAAATCTTGTATCATGTATAATGCTGCTTTCTTCTATCACTATTTTGTATTCTTTAAAAATAATAATAAAAAGTACAAAATTAAACTTCAGGGGCCAGGAGAAAACTCAGTAGAATAAGCACTTCCCTGGCAAGCAAAAGGGCCTGAGTTCAATCCCCAGATCTGCAAAAAAAAAAAAACTTTAAATAAATGATGCAAGACAATGTAAAGGATATAAAAAGCATTTTGAAAAGCAAATCTAAGACTCCAAGACAAGGGGCCAGGAAGATGGCTCAGTAGAATAAGCACTTCCCTGGCAAGCACAAAGGCTTGAGTTCAATCCCTGGTTCCACCAAAAATAAAATAAAATGCCAAGACAAGGCTGGGGAGATTTAAAAAAGACAAGACCCCAAGGCAATGTGAGGACCCTGTATGTAGAACTCTCAAGCTCCCACTAGATGTGGTTGGCATGAAAAAGAGCGGCCATCACACAGACACTGCATAGACTTTGACTTCTGATTTCATCTCCTTTTTTTGTCTTTATCTGAACCAACTTTGCTCTCTGAGCTGGTTCCTCCCATACCCGTGTACCCCACACCTGTGAAATTAACATTTGGCACCATTTTTGGTTTGCCTCATCCGATTCTTTGTTTGAGGCAAAAAGACCTTGACCGACCAGCCTTTTCTAAAGGCTATAATCCTGGCTTCCAGGCTCTGTGGACTCTTTCCAAGTCCTTGGTGTCCTGAACAAACAGGACAAGGTGTGTGGAAAAGGTATCAAGGTACCATGAGAAATGCAGTGTGCCGTTCAGAGTTCCCAGGGGCCTTGAACTCAGGATGATCCTTCTGCTTCAGCCTCCCAAATGCTAAGATTATAGCAGTGCCACCACTCCCAGGTTTAATAAATTTTATTTCAATATTGTATCCGTAATGTTATTATTTTAACACATGAGTGACTAAAGTATTGAGAAGTTGGAATCTTCATCTTTTGCTAAGTGTTTGGTGTCTGGCCCACATGCTGTGCTCACAGCATACCTTCATGCAACTGGACAGCCATATGCTAGGTAGATGCACATAGTGGTGGCACAAGACCAAGGAAAGCAAACAGGCCCCAGGATATTAACCCTTCACTCACTGTTTCACTTAGCAGCAGCACTCTGCCAAGCTCTCCTCAGAAACCACCGCCCAAGACCACAGGAGAGAACCACAGGGAGGAGCAAAGTCAGGCCTCCACTTAGAGGTAATGGGGTGCCCTCCCCACCTGCCGCTAGCAGGGCCACTATGGCCAGAACCTAGTTTGGATTCTGACTTTCTCCTGAGTCAGGAGCTAGCTGCATTTGCTGATTTCTTTATTTCCCTTTATCATTCTTTCTATAAAATTTCTCTTTCAACACAGAATTAAAATTCTGACTCATTCTGCTTTCTGTCCTGCAAGAAATTAAGTTCTTTATCTCCAATCCCAGGGTTGTCTTTTGCCAAGATCCTTGGCACTGTGCAAGTTGATTTGTCATCTAAAAAGTAAAGTCAAATTACAGGTCTTTTGCAACTCTTTTTTTCCTTTCTTTTTCTTCATGGGAGGCAGAAGAAGGGTGGGAGGTGGCAGAGGGGTAGTCCAAGGTGGCCTTAAATTCACTGTGTAGCCCAGGCCGATCTTAAACTCACAGCAATCCTCCTGCCCCAGCCTCCCAAGTGCTGGGACTACGTGCACCACCACATTCAGCTTGTGTCCTACCTTCTTCTTCCATCCTTAATTTTTCTTTTTTCCCTTGCTTTCAAATCTGTAGGACCAAATGCACCTTTCACAATTGCCTGGGTGGGATGCCTGGTAAGCAGCGCAGGGTAACCAGTAATACAGAGTTGCCCTAGGCTACTCTATGGGGGAAGAATTGCTTCTACACTACAATATGTGCCTGAAACTGACTGAAATTAATACACCCATGAGTGCTGAGCCTTATCAGCTACAGAGTGAGTAGGAGAAAAGCTAAAATTAAACTCAAACCTCCCCCACATTCCCTTCCTCCAAAATCAGAGTTAACGACATAGACAACCCCAGAGTTGGGAGAGGAGCAACTTTGCCACAGCACCATCCAACATCTGCCATCAGGGGAAAGCACATGGAGCAAATGAAGGTACATTAGCAGTGAATGCAGTGTCCGCACAAGAAGAAATAGCTCCAAACCCAGCCTATTACTACTGTGCAATTCACAAGTATCTTTAAAAGGCATTTAGCTGGGCATGGTGGTGCAAGCCTGTACTCACAGCACTCAGGAGGCTGAGGCAAGAGTTTGAGGCCAGAATGGGCTACAAAATGAGCTTAACACCAACCTGAACTGCATAGTAAGACCATGTCTGCAAAAGACAAAAGAAGGAAGAGGAAGAGGATGAGGAGAAGAAGGAGAAGGAGTAGAAGAAGGAGTAGAAGAAGAAGGAAATTCCAGCTGTGGTGGAATGAGAACTGGTGGTCATCGTGGGACATCCAGCGGAACTGAATTAGGTGGTTCTGGGTGTGGACGGTCCATCAGCATAAAAGGAGAACTGGAGGGGAAGATGATGTGTTATCAATCCTCCTGGAGAAGCATGTAATGCTGGTTTTCCTGATATGAACTCAGCTATCTCCATCAGAGGAACTGGAGCCCTCTGTTGCAGAGGATGGCTATGGTTCTCTTTGGGGGAGCTCTGGACATTGCTTTGAACATCATTTTCTAGCTCCAGTGCAGATCCGCCAGTCTCATAGCAGAGACTCTTCATCCTGCCGTAAAGATTTTCTAGCTTCCACCTCTGACCTTTGGGCCTTCCCAGTGCAGGTATTTGAAACAGACTTGCATGAGACATTGTCATGAGCTCTAGGCCTCCAGCTGGACTCATGGGGCTATTGTCACTAGCTGTGGGTCTTTTGCTGGATTCATGCAGGACACTGCCATAGGACCCAGACCCCCAGCTGGATT
This sequence comes from Ctenomys sociabilis, assembly GCA_004027165.1. Lineage (NCBI taxonomy): Eukaryota > Metazoa > Chordata > Mammalia > Rodentia > Ctenomyidae > Ctenomys > Ctenomys sociabilis. The sequence continues at coordinate 24,503 of PVKA01022174.1, forward strand.
CTTTGAGTCTCTAGTGTGTGGACAGATCTCCTGTACTCTTGCATTTGACTCTTTGGCTGAATATTATAAAGTAATTTTAGAAATTATGTGTCCTGCATTATATCCATTCCTTTGCAAACCCTGACTGCAACAGCATTTAATCCTTTAGGCCAGTGTTGGCAAACCTTTTAGAGCTCTCAGTGATGCCAACAACCTGCCATAGCATGCCTGTTGTAGGTTCACTTTCCCTGCCCTGGTAGTGAGCAGCATTAAGTTTTTAAGAACTTAAGAAAAACGTCTTTTGCAACCACCATCCTTCCCTCACCTTATTAATAGGACTAGAGTTTCCTACACTGCAACACCTGCTAACTTGGAAGGAAAGCGCTTTACACATAAGAAACTACTGGGGAGTTTAAATTCAAGCCTCAAGAAGAGATAGGCTGGGTGTGGTGGTACATGCCTGTAACCCCAGCACTTGGCAGGCTGAGGCAGGAGGATTGCCATGCATTCAAAGCCAGCTTGCATTACACAGCAAGAACCTACTTCAAAAGTATGAGAGAGAGAGAAAGTGAGAGAGGTCAATAACCTGTACATTGAAAATCCTGCCTTTATATATAATACAAAAAGCTTAAGAGAGCCAGACCTGCGTTATGGGTAATGAATGGGCTTTTGGAAGACAGAAAGGGCATAGACTCAGAATGGACAGATAATAGCTCCAGTCCAAAGTCATCTGAAGGTCAATTGTAAGGGGTCTCTACTAGCCAACTTTGATGGACATAAAACTGTTCCCCAGAGGACAGCCAGAGACCTGCCCTTCAAGACAAAAGAGTCCGAAGAGTCATAAGAGTCCAAAGTCATTCCAACCCAGCACTAGCCATGTGAGGAATATCCAATAAGGAAAGCATGAAATTGATTTTCGTGCCAGCACAAGTCCCTTGCTTTATCTCAAAATGATCATTATCGCATAGCCTGGAACCAACCTGAAAATGACACCTTAAGATGTTCTGGGGCTTTGTGTCCTCCATTTAACTGCTGGAGGTGATACCTGTGATGGCAAATGGGTCACCAGCTACTCCCACCTAGATCTTTCAGTGTTGATGGAGAAGCCATACACAAGCCATTTCCAAAGACCTGCAAGCCATCAGCACAGCTGTCCACATTCAGCAGCGAAGTCCATTGTTCAGAGCTGGGCTAGCCCTGGACACTGCTGAACCCTGGTATCTGGCTGGCCCATGGTTCCTGTGAGCTGTCCAGGAGGTCCCAGCAAATCCCTTTCCTGCATCAGTGAGCCACAGAGATTCTCTCTGCCTGCACCAAAAAGCCTGGCCAGTACACCTTTAATCTTCCAGTGAGATAACTGATGATACCTGTTTGGGTCCCAGCTCAATAAGTGATTTTCTGCTCATCATTTGTCTTGTCTTATGCTAACTAGAAGATGTGAGCTTCTTGGTTCTGTGTCACTTATTAAAAATTAGTCAATTGGCCACTAGGTCTTACACTGCCAGTGATAAATAGGGAGAAGGTAAGGCCACTCCAGAGACAAAGATCTCTCTCTATGAGGGCAAAAACTGAACTTTGTAGGCTACAATGCTGACATTTCAAAAGTGGCTTGTGGCAAATCTACCACAGGAGGGCTGTCCCACAGAGACACTGCCAGGACAGCCACCTCACCTATGCCACTAAGCCTTTCTGGGTTTGATTTGGCTTGTCTGATTTTGCTTGTTTGTTACAGGGTTTTGCTATGAACTTCATGCTGGCCTTGAACTCACTATGTAGTCAAGGCTGGCCTCCCACACACAGTGATCCTCCTGCCTCGCCTCCTGAGTAATGAGATTATAGGCATGCACCACCACACTCAGCTAGCCCTTCTGCACAGTTAGAACTCCTATCCTACCCTCTGACACCTGAGGTCAATTGGCATGTGCCTTTCCTATGAAGACTAAGCTGGGGACAACGGCAGGTACCTCTCACTCCAGTATATGGGAGGGTGAGGCAAAAGGACTGCTGCAACTTCAAGGCCAGCCTGGACTACATAGCAAGACTTCGCTCAAAATGAACAATCAAAACTGCAAAGCAAAAAAAATTATTAGAGGCTAAATTTAATAAGCCTTCTAAGTCTGAAAATGTCAATGGACTAATCAGGTTCTTACAAACCTCTTAGAAGTCCGAAGCTTTCCAGCAAGACAAGCTATGCATCTTGAAATAAATTTGTGTGTACACATCACATTTACATAGCTCCCATTTATCAACCATAAACATCCCATACTAAAGCCATATGGAATGAAATCATTATCAAAAAGCAATCTGTTTCTCCTTATTGACTATACCTCATTAATTTCTGACTTGATTTTCTCTGAATTGTGTCATTGAACACTTGCTTGTTGGTTTCATTTCTTTAAACATGAGTAATGGTAGCAATTGTATCACCTTATATTTATGGAGCTGTTTGTACTGTTCAGAAAACTTTCTCACCAAACATTTTATTTTATTCTCACAATGATCCCCAAAAGAACTTTTAGCTTTTTAAGCACAGTAAAAAAAAAAAAAAAAAAAAAAAAAAAAAAAAAAAAAAAAAAAAAAAAAAAAAAAAAAAAAAAAAAAAAAAAAAAAAAAAAAAAAAAAAAAAAAAAAAAAAAAAAAAAAAAAAAAAAAAAAAAAAAAAAAAAAAAAACTGAATCATTAGCCCCAGGTCATGCAGCTACTGTATAGCTAAATGTGGACTTGAACTCAGATTTTTCAAAACTTGCCACAGCCCAACACCATGGAGGCTCCTGCTATTACTGGGTAAATTCGTGACAATTCTAAATTGTCTAAATATCACTTTAAAACATCTGGATAAGGGCCAGCCAAATAGCTCAGCGGATTAAAGCACCTGCAAGCAGATTTAGGGGCCAGGGGTTCTATTCTGGGGCCTGCCATGCCAGCCCCACTCCCAAGGCATGCTGAGGCAGCAACTTAGACTGAGCATGGTAATCCCAGCTCTTGGGAGGCTATAAACAGGTGGACCACTATGAGTCTGATCTAGTAGTGATATCCTCAACACCCTGTAGACAATTCCCTAAAATATAAATAATAATAAATAAATAAATAAATAATCTGAATAGCCTGCCACAAGATTCTCCAATATCACCCCTCCCTTGTGTTAGCTTCTTGTTTCTAAAAACAACTAATCAAAAAGTCTTGGGGCCGGGGAGATGGCTCAGTGAAAGAAGTGTTTCCCTGGCAACTGCAAGGGTCGGAGTTCAATCCCTGGTTCTGCCAAAAAAAAAAAAAAAAAAAAAAAGAACCAAAAGGTCTTCTACCAGATACATCTTAAACCTCCATATAAAAACTTTGAATCCCCAACAACACTATTAAGAGATCAACTCTTAGTTTAATGCAGGATCACATACACTCCTTCAAAGTTCCCAAAATGCTGCAGGTGCACCTGTGGAGCAGAGGTCAGTTTAGCTGCTGCTGAACCAAAATGCTTTGCATGAAGTTCTTTAACACAACAAGCACCACATGTGATGCCCTAGCATGCAAATATTTTATCTCCACCTATATTGAGAAAACCAGTGTTTCTGGTTATCAGAGGGTGAATACAAACCTGCTTCTGATAGACCATTTTCTTTCTGTTCATTCTCTGAGACAGTTTTAAGGATTAAATATTTTAAATGTATATAAAAGATTTTATAATCACATAGAGCAAGAGTGTATCTCAGGAAGTGTCACTATCATAATTATAGGTTATTCAGAAGCCAACAATAGCTGTTCTCTCCCCTCCTCCTTCCCCCTACTCTTCTTTTTCCCTCTCCCTTCATCCATCCTAAATAATTTAGAGCACAAAACTGGAGTCCGTAGAATCAGAAGCCAACATATTATAGTCTCCACAGAGCACAGGAGGCCAGAAATATAAAAGAGCACAGTTTTGTGAGGACAGAAATGATCCTGATTAGCCTACTTCAGGGCATAGCTGTGGCTGTGGATTTATAAAGTTGTGCTCCTATTTTCCACCCTAATTCTTTGTGAGATAAAGTAATGAAAGACAGCAAAATAAATGCAGCATGTGTAAATATCAGTGAGGTAAGTTTTGCATTGTTCCATGAAATATCAATGTTTTTTTTCTTTTTAAATTTTTTATTTTATTGAAGAACAAATAGCAATGAGACAGTTTCAAATCAAATTACTAGGACAGATTCAATAATTAATACATTGCATATTGTTTTCTTAGTGGTTTTTTGTTGTACAAGGTGCATACATGACATTCTATTTACAAACACTATTAGAGCAGATGCCTCTAATCAATGAATTAAGAGAATGTAGCTGTATACCTGTCTCTTTTTGTAAAGCTGAGTTATAGTGCAGTTTCAATAATTAATACTTTTATACATTATTATCTTCCTAGTGGTTATCCATAGTACAAGGACCAGACAGGATATCCTGTCCAAACACTATTAGTGCAAATCTTTCTTCTCATAGAATTACACAAAAGTACTGCATATTTATCCTAACTGTACTGTTCATACAAACACAGAATGGTTCTTCCTTTGTATCCCCCTCTTTTTTTGTTTAGTCCAGTCAAAGATGGGTATTCTATTGTCATTCAATTATTATGGGTGCTTGAATTCAGCAAAACAATCCAACACAGTCCAGCAGTCCACAATAACAGTGGGTTATCCAAAGAAGTTGGATTTTGTATTTTTTTATTTTTTATTGAAGAACAAGTAGCAATGAGAGAGTTTCAAGACAAATTAACAGGACAGATTCAATGTTTAATACATTGTAGACTGTTTTCATAACGTTTTGGTATTGTACAAGGTGCATATATGATATTGTACTTACAGACATCATTATAGCAGTTGTCTTTAATCAGAAGCTTAAGACAGTGTAGCTGTATTCTTATTTTTTATAGCTGAACTGTGTCACAGATTCAATAATTAATACTATCCACCTTGTTATCTTCCTAGTGGTTGTCCATACATAGTACTAGAAACTGACATAATAACCTGTCCAGCCACTATTAGTGCAAATCTTGCCTCCCATAGATTTATGCATAAACACTGCAAATTTATCCTAACTGTACTGTCTGTACAAACACATCTTGGTTCTTCCTTTGTATCTCCACTTCATTTGTCTAGACCTATCAAAGATGGGCACTCCATTGTCATCAAACTACTATAGGTGTCTGAACTCGGCGACACAGTCCAACACAGTCCAGCATTCTACAATAATAGTGACTTATTTGAAGAAGTTGTTGACTATAGCCCTTTACAGCTCAACTTATTATTATGGCCCCACGTTATATATCTTATTTTTATACTGTTCTCCTAAATGGTTAAGACCAAAATAGAGCAAGACCTATATACCAAAAAATGCAGCTTTTGTTTCTGATGAGGTCAGTCAAGTCCCCTCAGGGTTCATCTTATAATCCTGTACCTTACTCTGTAGATCCTTTGTCTGTATCAGCCATTTGGATGAGTCACAGCCAATGCTTGACCAGTTTGCTCTCTGTGAGAGCCTGAGAGAAAGTTTTCTCTCCATGTGATTCTCCCCAAGCACACTATAGATCATCAATCTCTTTCCTCTGTGGCTCCATAATCTCCTTGATCAGAAAATTTTGGGGAGCTGGGCTTGGTGGCGCATGCCTATAATCCCAGCACTCGGGAGGCTGAGGCAGGAGGATTGTTGTGAGTTCGAGACCAACCTGAGCTACAAAGTGAGCTTAAGGCCAGCCTGAGCTGCATAGCAAGACCCTGTCTCAAAAAGACAAAAAAAAAAAAGAAAATTTTGGGCACAACTGAGTTTCATGATATTAGAGTACAAGTTCTCCTATGTCCTGAGTCTTCGCTTACCTTGAAAGGCTAGGGCCAAAATGTTGGCTGACCTTGCAGCCCTTCTATTTCTCCAATTCTTGATCTGTGAACTTTGGTTGTTAACCATCCAGAGGACAAGCTGATTAGTACCCTGCAGCATATGCCATTCAGTTTGTCTTTATTTGTTGTTGTACATTTCTATTTGTATTTCTTCTTTTGACTTCTTATACTAGGGAGACTATATGATGTTTGCACATGTGTGTCTGGTTTATTTCACTTACGAGTATATGTTCAAGTGGCATCCACTTCAATATAAATGCTTCAGGTTTATCATTTTTTATAGCTGAGTAATACTCCATTATATGGAAATGCCACATCTTTTTCAACCATTCCTCATGTGATGGATGAAAAATCAAAATTAAACATGTAATTAGTTTAACTCCAAGAAAATGTCAGAAAAGCCAGGCTTGGCAATGAACACCGGAATCCCAAGCATTTGGGAGGTAGAGGCACAAGGATCATAGAAGTTCAAGGCCAGCTTGGGCTACACAGTGAGTTCAAGGCTAGACAGAACTACATAGTGAGATTGTCTCCAAAATAAGTTAGAAAAGTAATGGAATACATAGTTTTTTCTTTTAAGAAGATGAAGATAAAATCCTCAAATTTTTGTTTGGACGTGGTTTTCATTTTTTGAAAGTTCCTCACTCTATAGCCTAGGCTGGCCTTGAACTCCTTACATAACCCAAGCTGACTTTCAATTTGTGATTCCCCTACCTCAGCCTCCCAAAATGCTGGGGTTCCAGGTGTGCACCACCATGCTTGGCTTAAGTCTTCAGGTTCTTTTGGCTTTCAAGGACAAACCTATGTAGCAATAGAAAGAGGGAGCCCTTCTCAATTACAGGCTAGAACATAAGCTATTTCATGTTAGTTTATTCTTCCATAAAAACACAACAGTCCTGAAGACATTAATATTATTACCTTACAGATTAAAAAAAGGAGGCTCTAAAATGGAAGTCACTCACTTTCTCCTGGTCTTTGATGCCAAAGCCAAGGCAAAATGGCGCTGAATGGACTGTACTGGAAAGACAGAAACCCACAGTGGAAGCAAGAAGAGAGGCGACAACAACTGTTTTTGCAAGTTAGCCAGAGGGGAGATCCACTATGTGACCAAGGTAATGTCACCAAGGGCAGAAAACCTTGGCACCACCATACTAGCAGATACTGCAAGTGCCTGGCACCTGTTCCACTACTCAGCCTCTCCACACACACCAGCCTGGCTGCCACCACCAGCACCTGCAGTTCTCTGCCCTGTGCTTCTGGGGCCGCAGGAGCAGCTCTGTGTGAAGGAAGTGCTGGAATTCGCACCCCAGGAGTGGCTATCAGCCAACAACAGCCTCACCCTGCTCTCTGGGTGCCCCCAGAGATCTCACCAGCTGCTCCCAGGTGCAACTGATTCAACAACCCCCCCCCCCTACTGGCTGCCTTTCTGTCGCCTTCTCTCTCTCTTTCACACTTCCCACTGGTGTTTCTTTTTTTTTTTTTTTGTCTTTTTGAGACAGGGTCTCGCTATGCAGTTCAGGCTGGCTTTAAGCTCACTTTGTAGCTCAGGCTGATCTCGAACTCACAACAATCCTCCTGCCTCAGCCTCCCGAGTGCTGGGATTACAGGCATGCGCCACCACGCCCGGCTCCACTGGTGTTTCTTGAAACAAATTCACTGACAAGCTATTTTCACAGATCTTGCCTCAATGTCTTCTTCCTGGGGGGAGGGGCCTGCACACTTAATACGAAGCCTATCTTAGGGGCCTGTGGTGGTGCACACCTATAATCCCAGCACTTGGGAGGCTGAGGTGGGAAGATCACTGGGAGTGTGAGGCCTCCCTGGGCTACATAGTGAGTTCAAGGCGAACCTAGTGAGACGGACAAACAGAAAGCCTATTTTGTGAATGTGGAACAGTGACCAATTTGCTCTAGAGCCATTTAACTCCAACAAATACACAAATAAACTTACTCAAAAGCAAGCGTGCAAAAGATAAGGTACTGCAGACCCATTCCCTGAGCTGCACTGGCTCCTCGTGCTCTGCAGAACACAGCTGCATCTCACTTTCTCCTACCTCTCCATTAAGATCCCTCTAAGCCATTTTCAGGGATCCCCAAAACCAGGCCTGGTGCGCCTGTAATGCCAGCACCCAGGCTGAGGCAAGAGGATCTCCATGAGTTGCAGAACAGTCTAAACTACAGTGAGGTCCAGGTTAGCCTAGAACACATAGCAAACCCTGTCTCCAAAAGAACAAAACAAAGAATCCCAGAATGTGTTGCAAGGACAAGTCAGTCAGTCTCTGCCTACAGAGCTGGCTCTGTCTCCACCTGCAGTGACTAGGGTGGGTCACCGGCCCCCAGCCCTCACACTGAGCTCCAGGAGAAAGGAGAAGGCCTGCTCCCACCTTGGTCACACTTCCTCCTATAGCCCCCACATAGCTTTGTCTGCACTTTCTTGTCACACAAGTCCCCATAGGACACCCTGCCTGACCACTCCCGCCTGTGGTGCCACCAGCCACCAACCCCACTGTGCTCATCCTTCAAGCCCTGCTCATTGGTCCTCCCTGAGACCCTCCTGCTCACAGTTCCCCGTAAATCACCCCTTCCCGTGGGGATGTAGATGGTAGGACTCTCACATCCCAGACCCCAGCGAGAGTCCCCTCTGCTCACCCAGCACAGCATACCAGTGTGGTCTGCCCCATTGGCCATCTTCACTTTGCTGCCCTCCAATAGCAGAGCTAAAGTGATTGAGGCCATTGAAGTCAATGGTGATGGTGATGAATTGACCTAATAATTCCCACCATGCAATCAACTATACAGTGTTCAGACACGGGCTCGGCGATTTGGGTTCTGCTCTGGTTGAAACCCTGTAAACTTTTTTCAAAAGAACATGATGCACACCTTGCAAAGGCTTCTGGTCAACTGCCCCAAAGCTCTGACCTGATTAGATTTGGGCTGCCAATGGAAGAAATCAGAGATACTTGAGTTGAGAATTGTTTCAAGCAGAGTATAACGGGGTGTTTGAAAAGATTAAGAAGTAACAAATTGAGCACGGGTATACACAAAACTAGAAAGAGTTCAAATAGCCCCATTCTCTCTTAACCCACACACTGGGCCCTGTACGTGTACACGTGCACATAAGATTCATGCTAGTTCCAGGTCTGGTCTGTCTTGAAAAAAGTAAACCAAATCCCAGATCTGTCCTTTATTATATTTGGAACTTCCACAGATTACTTAACCTCTGTGTTCCTCAGTTTGCCCTACAACAATGGAGGTGACAATATCATTGAAGGTTTTAACGAAGTAACTAGTTTTAAAGTGCTTAAGGATCCGGGTGTGGTGGCTGATGTCTGTAATCCCAGCACTCGAGAGTGTGAGGCTGGGTCGTCTCTGTAGGCCAACCTAGTATACATAAGTGAGGTCAAGGTCAGCCTGAACTATAGAACGACCCCGTCTCAGAGAAACAGAGAGAGACAGACAGACAGACACAGACACAGACATAGACACAGACACACAGAGATAGAGAAGAATTTTAAAAAGTAACTAGGTTCGGTGGTGCATTTTCCGTGTCTTCTACCTCATTTTAGTCACCTATGAACTTTATCTTACCCTTTCTGCTAAATTTTAGATGCTAAAGAAATGGATTTCAAATTTGTGCTGATATTTCTCCTATAGGGGCTTACATAGCAAGATAACTGACAATAAATGGCTATAGAATTTGATGAGGGTTGGTGTTCAACCAAACTGAGAATTTCTACAAGCCCCATGGGGAATATTTTTATAACATGAAGGAACAGTAATAAAATTCATTCACTAAAGCAAAAACAGAGAGCAGGGGCATTTGTAATAACATGCAAAGGTACAACTGAAATGAGGGCTCTAGTAATGTGAGGCATAATGTAATGCTAGGGACTGTGGTGACACCAAAAATCTCCCTATCAGTCCCAACAATAAAACTCCAGAAGATCTTGTTTCCTTGTATTTCTATCAAAATTAGCTTGGCCTTTTCTTTTTATTTTCTTTTTTGAGCCAGGATCTCACTATACATTTCAGGCTGGCCTTGAGCTATGTAGCCCATGGAGGCCTCAGACCTGAGGCAATCCTCCTGCCTCAGCCTTCTGAATGCTGGGATTACCAGTGAACACCAACAAACCTGGCAGAATTTTCAAATTAAGGGCATGTTATAAAATGAATAGGGAACCAGGGGTGGTGGTGCACACCTGTAATCCCAGCGCTGGGGACGCTGGAAACAGGAGGATCACAATGAGTCTGAGGATAGTAGTGAGACCCTGCAACAACGAAATACATTTTTTAAAAGCATAAGATATGTGTGCATTTTACACGTACTGCATAGAATAAGTTCATTAAAATATATTAAGTTCAGTCTCAGGCTGGTGGTGTGGTTCAGTGGGACCTAGGGCTCCCTAGGTCATGCCAGGCCCTGGATTCAAATCCCAGTACCAAGAAATAAGTAACTAAATTCAATCTAGTCTCTAAGCTCATACATACAGCAAATGTCACATATTAGTTCATTCTCAGTGCTCAAATACCTTCCTCCCCACAGCAATTACATGGGCACCCTTCATTTAATGACCTACTTATTTAATGACTGTTCAGACTTATGACCCACATTTGGATTTAACGCACAAACGAGAGCAGCAGTGTGACCTTTGGGGACTTCCCCTGATGTACAGTACTGGAATTATTGCTGATTCTATCAAAGAGTACCGTAGTTTTATGTTCTGTTACACATTACAGTACTGCATGTAAGAATTATGCAAATAAAAGCAAAGTCATGAAGTTGGCATCTCCTTCAACCATTTCTTTATTCTGAATACTGTAATGCATATACGATATACAAATCCTCAGTTAGCAACCAATACACTTAACCACACAATCACAGGACTGGAACTCAGTCTTTAAAAGAGGAGTATTTGTAATTAGGACTTGCTGTGTTCCTGATCAGGCCTAAGCACTTTAAATATATGATGTTTTCTTCCAAGTTAAAATGACAAATTCAAAACATACATACTTTCATTCCTTCCCTAAAGCACAATAAAACTCTCCAAAAGGATTTGTTTTGTTTGAGATAATATCTTGCTATGTAGTCCAGGCTGGCCATGAACTGGAGGGGAGCCTCCTGCCTCAGCTACCCAAGTGCTGGGATCACAGGCATGTGCCACCACACCTGGCTCTACTGAGGATTTTCTATGTCACAGTGGAGGTGCATAAAGGAAGAGATCACATGGCAAGACCAAAAGCTGGAGGGACGCAGGGGCCAGGCTTGCAGCTTTTGTCCCAGCCCCTCTAATGGGAGCTAACTGGGACACCTTAAGACCTGTATTGATGTCTTCCAACCCCTTTCTTTGAAGCCCCAGCTCTTTAAGGCTCCTCCACCCCTCCACATGGTCACATCAAAGCCCAAACTTTTAACACAGGGACCTGCAGGGTTAAATTCCCCAGCAGTTCAGAGCAAAGTCCTCAATGCCTGAACAGAGCACCAATATTTTATGACTCATCATAAAATTACAGTTTAAGGCCGGGCGTGGTGGCGCATGCCTGTAATCCCAGCACTCGGGAGGCTGAGGCAGGAGGATGGCTGTGAGTTCGAGACCAGCCTGAGCTACAAAGTGAGCTTAAGGCCAGCCTGAACTGCATAGTGAGACCCTGTCTCAAAAAGACAAAAAAAAATTACAGTTTAATTATGAGTGAAAAGAATTGTTTTTCTATCAGAGTTAACACATTATTCAAAATCTTTAGACACACATGACTTGCATAGGCAAGGTTCACCATTTGGGAAATTATTTGTAAAATTGCCTTGTCCAAGGATCTACTATTTCCAGTGAGCTTAAATAACCATTAAGACCAGATTGCAATCCCAAATATATCTACTGAGAATGAAAATATTCTGACATCCTTTAACTATCCAATCTCCCTATGTTTAAAAACCCACTTATGTCTGAGAATGGTGGTATGTGCCTGTAATTCCAGCATTCTGGGTGCCTAAGGCAGGAGGATTGGAAATTCAAATCCTGCCCTGGGCAGCTATCTCAAAATAGAAAATAAAAGGACTGCGGCATAGTGCAGTGCAAAGAACTGGGATCGATGCCCAGTACCTCAAAAATATATACATACATATACAAATCTCATATATACCCAGAGCCATCAAATAAACCTGAGAAATACACAATCCTTGAATCAACGGAAACTTGGACACAAACACAGAAGAAAGCATTGTCCTTCTTCAAAGGATAATCTTTGAAGTAATACATCTATAAAAAGTAATATGCCTATAGAAAGAAATATACCTACTTTCTTGATGCTAATACCATTCACTCCTATACTTCATCTACGTATAAGATTTTGACATTCTTGGCATGATGATGATACCTGTAATCCCAGCACTTGGGAAGCTGGGTCAGCAGGATCACTGTGAGTCGGAGGCCCACCTGGGCCACATAGTGAAACACTGTCTCAAAGAAAAAGACTTTGAAATAACATATCAGTCCCAGCCACTCTAGTGGGAGCTAACTGGGACACCTTAAGATCTGTATTAATCTCTTTCAACAACTTGATATAGTAAATCCATCTACTTCTGGTTACAAATGATAATAAAAATAATTCAAACACTCATACACCTTTCTTTGCACACATACAGTTTTTTGTTTTGTGTTGCCTTTTTGAAACAAGGTTTTACTATGCAGTTCAGGCTGGCGTGGAACTCACTTTGTAACCTTGGCTGTCTCCAGGCTCATAGTGATCCTCCTGCTTCAGCCTCCTAAGCGCTAGGATTACAGGTGTGTGCTGTCACACCAGCCAACACACATAATTTTTAAATACATTCTCTGGACATTATACATCTGTTCCATGTACTACCAAAATGGTACATAGCCCCTTCCCAAACTGAAATATCCCGTTGCTAATATTGAGGCAGGAGACTAGGATCTGGCCAGCTGACAGGGAAAGTGGGTGTGAGCTATCTATCACAGAGATCAAGGACACAAGTGCAGAAAAAAAATTCCCAAGCCTTGCATCTGGGACCAATCAGAAAGTGCTATCTCCAATTGTGGTGCAAAATCAAACAGGTTTTCGGTAGGCTGACGTGGTCCTGACATCAGCCTAAAGAATGGGGGATACCGAGTACTCAGTCAATAACTTCACTGACACTGTTCTCTCTCTGTCTCTGTCTCT
>PVKA01022175.1:0-37488 GCA_004027165.1 Ctenomys sociabilis
AGACAAAAAAAAAAACAAACAAAAAAAAAATCTGTACAGCAGTGTTTGGAGTATGGCCATCTTCACGATGTTGGTTCTTCCTATCCAGAAGCATGGAATATCTTTCCATTTTCTGAAATCCTCTATGATTTCTTTTCTGAGTTTGTTGAAATTTTCCATGAAAAGATATTTGACTTCCTGTAATAAGTGAATTCCAAGGTATTTCATTTTCCACAGTGTTATTATAAAAGTCATTGTTTCTACAGTTTCTCTCTCAAGTGTGTTTGTTATCTGTGTAGAGGAATGCTATTGACGTTTGAGTATCGACTTTGTATCCTGCTATGCTGCTGAACTTCTGTATCAATTCTAGTAGCTTCTTGGTGGAATTCTTTGGGTCCCCCAAGTAAAGTATCCTGTCATCTGCAAAGAGTGATAATTTTATTTCTTCTTCACCTATTCCTATTTCTTTTATTTCTCCCTCTTTCCTAATGGCTGTTCCTAATGATTCCAATACTATATAAGAATATGAGCAGTATTACAGAACATCCTTGTCTTGTACCAGATCTAAAAGTAAAAGATTTCAGTGTTTCCCTGTATAGGATCATATTATATTTTGGGTTGTCATAGATGGCTTTTATCAAGTTAAGGTAGAGTCCATCTATTCCAATGTTGTAGGACTTTGAACATGAATGAATGCTGGACTTTGTCAAAAGCTTATTCTGCATCAGTTGAAGAGATCATGTGGTTTTTAGATTTCGTTCTTTTAATATAGTGTATTACATTCATAGATCCTTTGCATGAATCCTACTTTGTCATGGTGTGTGATTTTCCTGATGATTTGCTGTAGTCTATTTGCTAGGATTTTATTGAGGATTTTTTACATCTATGTTCATGAGCAAGATTGGCCTGTAGTTCTCTTTTTGGCTATGACTTTACCTGGTTTTGGAATCAAAATTTGCCTCAAGAAGTGATTATGGGAGGACTGCTTGCTTTTCAATTTCATTGATGTGTTTGAGGAGTGTAGGGATTATATCTTCTGTAAATTTCTTTTAGAGTTCATCTGGGAATCCATCAGGAATTTGCTTTGTCGGCAGGCTTTTAATTAATTTTTGTATTCACATGGCTTTTACTGGCTTATTGAGAGTTGTTATGTCTTCTTGATTCGGTTTTTTTTTTAATTTGCACTTTTCGAAGAATCTGTTCATATTTTCTCTGTCTTCTATTCTGTGAGCGTAAAGATTCTTAAAGTAGCTATTGATAATCTTCTGAATTTCTGCTATGTCTGTGGTGATTTCACCGTTTTCATTCCTTACTGCTTTTATTTGAATTTTTTCTTTCCTCATTTTGATTAGGTTATCTAGGGGTTTATCAGCTTTATTTAGATTTTCAAATAACCAGTTTTTTGATTTGTGAATTTTTATATTGATTCCTTATTTTCAGTTGAATTAATTTCTGATGTGATATTTATGATTTCTTCCCATCTTTGGGCTCTGGGTTTGATTTGCTCTTCCTTTTCTAGATGTCAGAGGTGCAATGTTAGGGTGTTTATTTGTTCCCGCTCTGTTTTCCTAATGTGTGAGTTCATAGGTGTGATTTTCCCTCTCAGAACTGCTTTCATTGTATCCCATTAATTCTAGTAAGCTGTGGTTGAATTTTCATTGAATTGTAAATATTGTTGAATTTCTTGTTTAATTTCTTCTTTGACCCATTGATTGCTGAGTAGGGTGTTGTTTAATTTCCATGAATTTACTGGTCTTGTCAGGTTTCTTTTGTCATTTATTTCCAGTCTCATTGAACTGTGTTCAGATAATATGCATGAGATAATTTCTGTTTTCTTGCAGGCACTTAAGCATGACCTGTGGACTAGTATGTGGTCTATTTTGGAAAATTACCTATGTGCAACTGAAAAAAATGTGTATTCAGCTGTGGTTGGTTGGAAGACTCTGTATGTGTCCACGAGGTCCATTTGCACCTTTTAACTAGCTGTGCCAGCATCTGCAATGTCTGAAACTCTGTCTTTGCTTTCAGTCAAAAGGTTTTGTATACTCATGATTGAGATTTAAGTTCTTCTATATCTCTTTGACTCTGATTCATGCGATCTATTTCTCTTCTGTATTGCTCATTCCAAGAATCCATCATATTTCTGATCTCCTCTATTTTTTATCAATGTCTTCTATGGAGGTAGCTATTAATTTTTATTCTGCAGAGTTCTTTTCCAAATTGGGTTTCCTCTATATATTTCTGCAATTGGTTCTCTACTTCAGATGCTATGATTTCAAGGAATTCTTTTTTTTTATTTCAGAAATTATTTCTTCTTTGAGTTCCTCTTTCCTTGTCTGTTGTTGTTTCTTTGCTTGCAACACTGTTAAATCATAAGTTTCAGATGAAATAGTGTTTTCTGCATTTGTTCTGGGTGAGCATTGGGTTTCCCCCATACATTTCTGGATTTGATTCATAACTTCAGATGCTATGTATTCACAAATTTCTTTTTTTTTTTTATTTTTAGCATTAATTCTTGTCTGGGTTCCTCTATACCTTTCTGCTGTTGTTTCTTTGCTTCCTTCCCTGTTAATTCATTCATTTCAGCTGAGCTAGTGTCCTCTGCACTTATTAGTTGACTCGAGGCCTGAGATTGCCTTTTGCTCCTTGTCTTTGTCATTTTTTATAGCACTGACCTCTGACCTTTGGTGTAGAGCTTTGGTGCAGTTACAACCTTAGCACATAATGAGATTTGAGTGCTGATCCATGAAGTTTGAGATTACTAGTTATGCCTGGCCTGGATCTAGCTGTTGTGTTCAGTTCCTTTTTGCTGCAACTCTTCTAGTACAGCTGTGAGCCTGTGGTTCCCCTCCATTGTATTCTTTGTCCAGGGAGCACTGGGGAGTGCAGAAGCCTTCTGACACACTCAATAGGCCAGGCAAGGGTGTTTCATGTGGTGGGAGATTGGGCGAAATTCTTACTTGCTAGGTGGGCTTGGGGGCAGTGGTTCCAGGGAGTTGCTGGTCAAGTTGGTATGGGGTTTCTGAGGCTGACTGCTATCTCACTGGAAGGTCTTGGGGGCAGGAGCTCAGGATTGTGCAGAGCGTGTGCGGGGGGGGGAATGGGGGGAGTCAAAGGCTTTCCCACTCTCTCACTGAACTGGGCTTGCGTGAATACTGTGAAGGGAGAGTCAGAAAATTCTCACTCGCTCATTGGGCTTGGGGGCAGCGGCTCCCTCAAATCACTTTGATAGTCTAGTCCTACAGAGGAATTGGATCAAAAGTAGGTAGAATATCCAATATGTGGAAATACTTTTGAAATTAATAAATAACTACTCCCAAACCATGAAATATAAAGAAACTACAGTGTTAAAGAAAACAAATTTTGTAGATGCATACTGCAGTACATAGCTTTTTCTTCCATCCTTAAATGAAAAGGTATTAGTTCTTTACTGTGACTCAAATAGGCAGCACAGTCTATCTTAGAAAATCAGCACTAGTCCTGCAGAGCTAGACAGACTGTGCAAAAATCACATGAATCATGTTTGTGCATAACAAGCTGCAAATTGTAATACACAAAAGCAAGAATATGCTTGCTGAGTGTTTATTTTATTTGATACTGCATTTTTCAAAATATTTTTCCTAACATTTTTGGTTCTTTGGTTGCTGATGCAGCATCCCCCAAGCCTTGGAAAAATGATTTGCAGTTAAAATGAGAGTGATATATTTACCAAAAAAAAGGATGATAATTTGGAGCTCTGTTTTTCCATTTTCAAGAGATAGCATTAATAGTTTAAAAGACGTGCAGGCAGGAAGTTACAAAGATTATGAGGACTAAGTATGATACATAGCAGGAAGCAGGATCAAGCTTGTTATCCCAAATGGTTATTTCTAAGAACATTTCCCATAATGAAAAGTCAACAATGAATTGAAAATCTTAACCTTAAAATGGTTGATTGAAATAT
This sequence comes from Ctenomys sociabilis, assembly GCA_004027165.1. NCBI lineage: Eukaryota > Metazoa > Chordata > Mammalia > Rodentia > Ctenomyidae > Ctenomys > Ctenomys sociabilis. The sequence goes on from PVKA01022175.1 coordinate 3,923, forward strand.
AAATTGGGTGGCTGGGGAGATGGCTCAGTAGAATAAGTGCTTGCCTGGCAAGTGCAAAAGCCTGAGTTCAATCCCTGATTCCACCAAAAAAAAAAAAAAAAAAATATATATATATATATATATATATATATATATATATATATATATATATATTGGATCACTAAAGCCTTAGCTGACATTTTTATTTATTATTCTTCTTTATGTGCTTTCATTTATAGAATCTGCTAGAAAGTTCATTCAATATATATTGTTATAATTTAAAAAAATAGGCAAATATTACTATAAAAATTAGTCATTTTGTCTTCAACTGAATGGAGAAATCTAAACAGAGGGGAAACGATGAATGGACACTGACTTGGAATCCTACCATCTTCAGCACTTTTGTGGAAGGAAAAATATGAAAGCTTCCAGCATTTGAATTCTTATCAGAATGTCATCTTCTTTCCAAATTAGTCTTCATTTGCCCCCATTCCCCCTCTCCCATGTCCTTTATTTTAAATTCTACTTTACAGTAGTTCTCTTGACTCCACAGAATCAAAGCACAGCTTTTTGTGTTTTCTTAAAGCCTGGTAGTCAGAATTCTTCTTAGCACAATCCCACTGAACTGGCATGCAGGTGAGAACAATTTGCCACATGCTGAGAGTGATTTGTGCAAATCTCTTTAATAGAAGCTGGGGGGGGAGACAAAATAGAGAAAATGAGACAACTTTCTATATACTACAAGTATCTTAAAAGTTAAATTTTTCTCATACAGAGTCTCACCAATGGTGAACAGAACTTGCACTCACACTTAGTATCAGTTCTGGGAGAGTCCAGGGTTAACAGAGTCCTGGAATACCTTCCTTTGACAGGAAGCATCTAGAAGAGAAAATTTGAGAATGTTATTTTAGGGACTACCACATGTTAGCCTTGTTATTAGCTAGGAGTATCTTCAAATACAGAATATAAGTGATTTTTTGATGGGGCCAAGTCCCCTTTTGTCTACACCCTTACAGTTACCCTGCCACACTGGCCTCTCTGATCTTGGAGTCACACTCTTGCTTCAGTGCCATTGTTGTTAGACCTGCTTAAATAGTTGTTCACCTTATTTCTTTTTTCTATACTAACTTTTCTCTAGTCAAGCATTAGTTTATGAGAGAAGTCTTTACTGATTTTCTTATTTGAATCACAGACCATTGTCCCAGGTCCCAGTCCTATATTCTGCTTTATCCATCTTCATAATGCTTATTATGATACATCATTTTATTCATTTGGACTTTTTAGTTGCTGTATATTATAAACTTAATAAAGACAAACATCTTTTCTATTTTATTCATTGGCATACGGACAGACCAAGAAGATTAGGAGCTCAAATATTATTCATGTAAATGAACAGTGAATAAATAAATGACTGGGTAAATATGGAACTAGAGAGTAGTAGGTATAAAGCATTATTCTAGGTATGCTGTATAAATAAAAATTCAAATTGTCCCACCGATATCCCATCCACATGTTTAACTTAATCTTACTTTGGCTTACAGTAAAATGATATGCTATGTATAAGGTAATAATTTTTAAACCATTCATTGAGGCCTTATTTATCAACAGCATCTCAAAGTATTTGTTCATGTGAGCTTATAAGTTAGTAAGATACTGAAATGTTGATAGATTTCTCTATCCCTATTTGTGATTATTGTGTCCTTTATACCACCACCGCACATTACTAGGCCTCATGCCATTCTTTTTTTGGTGTCATTAGATTTGCTGTCTGCCATGGCAGTAACAGACAGCTCTGGAGCAGATGTTTCTGAAGTATCATTGATAACAGTGTCACAAAGATTGTTCAGAGTCAAAGGCCAACAAGCTTGACTGATGAAAAGGAGGTTTGGGCAGCTGATATATTGCCTCTGTGAGGAAGTTTTATATTTCCTATGCCTCAACAGCTTCAGGAGGCAGCCAATCATTTTTAAACAGAAGTCACATCTGTGTAACAATACCTTGTCTCTTGATTTTTACCACTTTAACATCATTTATCAATCTCAAATTTAGCTATCTTTGCATTATTTAGTTTCATGGCTGGCAAAATTGTGTCCTCCTACATTCTCTTTATTAAAGTTGCTCTCAGCACCTGTGGTTTATAATGCAGAAATGTGACTTATGATATTACCTGATTATGTTGTTTTTCTCAATCTGTTTTACATAAATATGAGCTCAGTAGAATTTTTAACAGAGCATTCTTAGCTTATCAAAACAATTAAATTCCTGTCACTTGTCACTAAAAATCTCCTACATCACTATGAAATATTCAGTGATACTTTTGTAATTATAGCTTTTTAGAGGGATATCAACATACTTCTGATTTCATATAATCATAGATCAGGTTGAACTTTTAGAGACTAATTCAGTGACCTTTATATTTCAAGAAAAGAAATTAATATCTGTGAAAGATAGGACTTTGTGCAATGTTAGAAAACATTAACTACCACCATGAATATATTTCATAATACAGTCTGACTTTATAAGTCTGCTTCATTTGTTATTATATAAAAACTGAATGTTTACAGGCCAGCCAGATAGCTCAGTGCACTAAAGCACCTGCTTAGGCAGAGCACAGGGCCCAGGGTAAGATTCCCTGGCACCAAAATTCATGCCAGCCCTGCCCTTGGGGCCTGCTGAGACAGTGATTGAAACTGGGCACAGAGGCACATCCCTTTAAGCTCAGCTCTTTGGAGGCTGATAACAGGAGGATCACCAGGAGTCTGATTTACATAATGAAACCCTGTAGACCTTGTACTAAATACAAAAAAAAAAAAAAAAAAAAAAAAAACCCTGAATGCTTAACATCAAATAATAAAAACACACCTACAATTTATCTGTATAAGCTTAAGTTCTTTTACTGATCCAAATCAAACTCATGAAATATTAAATTGGGGAGTAGGATCTGGGCATCCTGACACTTGTAATCCCAGAACACTGGAGGTGAGGTAGGAGGATCACTGAAAGTTCAAGTCTGACCTGAGCTACAAAGCGAGTTCAAAGCTGGCCTGAACTGTACAATAAGACACTGTCTCAAAAGACAAAAAAATGGATTGGGGCTAATGTGTACAGCTCAATGATAGGGTGTCAGCCTAGCACAACAATCACTTCAGTCATCAGCACTAACAAAGAAATAAGACAAATGAATAATAAATTAAAATTGGAAATTTTTCATTCAATAAAGATATTCTATATTAAATATACACTTTGTGCTTGAGTATGTGAAAGTATGACAAAGAATCCCAAAACATAAATAAAACATACATCGGGAATGTGTTGGATAGATCTAGACCTTGAATATTGACTTGATATGTTGAAAAAGGTCACATGGAAACTATATATGGCTATTAATTTTCTAACTTAATAAACTGGGCAGATCATGGAGTCATTATTTGTGATAAGGAATATGTTCTTTTGTATAGAAGAGAAAGAAAATAAAACAAAATAGTATGTGGAAAAATAGATATTTTTCAAAAGTGAAGATGAACAAGAGATGGAAGAAGTGGGAGGGAGGGAAAAGTAAAGATAAAAAAATAAGTAAAATGTGTTATGGACATCTTTTAACTCTCCATTAGGAGTATAATCATTATATACTACAATCATTTACTGATTAAAAATAGAACTAGAGAAAAATACCACAAAATTTATAATTTTTTGACACCAGTGAGTAGGATTGAAAAAGTTCAAGAGTGGATGGAGCGATCTTTAGACACATAAAAAATATTTAATATTTCCTCAGATGAGCCACCCCATGAAAAGTTAGCTGAAAGTAAAATATTCTCTACTGTTAGAAAACAGAGTGCCAATAAACTGCACTAAGGGGTTTAACTTAGGCAGTAAGAAAGTTCTTCAAAATTCTATAAAGTGCCTACAGTTTGATCTTTTTTTTTTTTTTTTTTTTTTTTTTTTTTTTTTTTTTTTTTTTTTTTTTTTTTTTTTTTTTTGTCTTTTTGAGACAGGGTCTCACTATGCAGTTCAGGCTGGCCTTAAGCTCACTTTGTAGCTCAGGCTGGTCTCGAACTCACGACAATCTTCCTGCCTCAGCCTCCCGAGTGCTGGGATTACAGGCCTGCGCCACCACGCCCGGCTACAGTTTGATCTTAACGCCAAAACAATTCTGCCAAACAGATGAAATAATCTGTCACATGAAGGTGTCTACATAAATAACATTACTTTGAAAAAGAGAATAGATTCAAGGAGGTAAAATTGGAGCCAGAGGAAACAGACAGGGCAATTGTGCAGTTATCTCGGCAAGAGTATTGGTGGAGCTAACTAGGGAAATGGTAGTAGAAATGGAGCGCAAAGAAAGACTTCAATCAAGAATTCAATGGCTAGATCTAGAGGTTGAATACTGAGTTGATGTGTTAGAAAAGGACACGTTGAAACAATCATCTTTAGCTTTCTAACTTGATAAATGGTCAGAACATGGTGTTATTGTTTGTGATATGGATTTTTTTTAAACAGAAAGAAAACAAAACAAAATTTCAAAACAACATAAAAGATTAACAATGATTAATATATCACATATTGTTATCTTCAATTTACTTAGAGTATAAGATTCTCACACTTATTGTCTGAAGAATATTAGCACACGCCTTTCTTTTCAAGCAACAAAGAGAAATTAGCAGCATAACTATCTATCATCTATCTATAAATTTGCTTTTCATTTCCTTCTTTCTCCATTCAACATGTTAATTTCTCCTTCCTTTTGAAGTTTCTTCCCACTTTACCGTCTCTATTTACATTATAAATCTTACTCTTTCAGCTTCTCGCTAGGGAAACATCACAAGGTTTACAAATGTGAATCTGGCTTCTTTTGCTAATGAGTATGGTCTCTAGTTGCATCTATTTACCTATGAAAGAGTCCATTTCATCCTTCTTTGTGGCTGATTAGTACTACATAGTAAAAAAGGCCACATATTTTATCCAGTCACTGGTTATTAGGCATGTGTTCTTTCCAACTTATATCACAAACTGTGCTGCTATATGCACATATATTGCTGTGGTATTTTTTAATTTTAGGGGGAAGATACCCAGAGAGATTTAGCTAGGGCAGATAGTACCTCAAATATTAGGATTTTTTAAAGGGGTCTGCACACTGATTTTCTCAAGGTTTTACCAGTGTACCCTTCTAGAAACAGTGAAGAAAGTTCCTTTCTCCCCATAGTCTCTCCATCACTTGCCCTTGGTTGATTTCTAGATAATAGCTATTCTCTCTAGGGTGAGATGGAATCAGTATTCTTTTCATTTGCATCTCTCAAATTACCAGCTATGGTAAACATTTTTTTCATATATTTATTTGCTGTTTGTATTTCTTCATCTGAGAAGCATGTATTAAACTCTGATGCTCATTTTTAGATTGGGTCTTTAAATTCGGGGAGTCTGATTTTTTGAGTTCATTTTATGTTCTCAATAGTAATCCTGTATCTGAGGATCAACTGTGAAGCATTTTCCTACTCTGTGGGTTGTATTTTAACTCTACTGATAGTCTGTCTTTCTGTGTAAAGCTTTCTAATAACATGAGATTCCAGTTAATGATTCTTTGTGATAGTTCCTGTGTAACTGGGATTTTCTTTGTAAAGTCTTTCCTACACCAATGTCAAGAGCTTTATCTATTCTAATAAATTTAATGATTTTATCCTAACATTTAGATCTTTGATTTGAAATTTAGCTTATACATGGGTCCAACTTTAATCTTTGGCTAGTGTGGTGACTTTTTCTAGCACCATTTAGGAAAAAGGACACTTTTCTTCCAGTGAAGATGTTCGACACTTTTGCCAATGATAAGGTAGTATTTTTCTTCAATTCTGTGAAATTTTCATCATAATTTCATTAGATCTTCATAAAAGGTTTGCAATTATGGTCATTTGCACTATATTGGTGCTTTCTACCCATAAGCAAGCGATATCTTTCCATTTATGTATATCTGCTTCAATCTCCTTTTTGTGATAAGGAATACAGAAAGCACTTCTGGACTGTGCTGTGGTCTGAAATGGTCCATAATTCAGGATGGATCATCAGACCTTCACTATGCTTCTCCCCTGAGTGAGATCAGAAATCTCTCATATGAGAGATCCTTCCCTGTTCCCACTCTAGAAAAAATAAGTACTGTTGATATTGGCCACAGAAAAAGTGAGACAAAGTAGAAAGGATGGGCCTTGTTAAGTTTTGTTTTAGTACACATACTTCATTTTCTGGGTCCTAGTATACTTTCCCATGACTTTTCATTTTTCTTCAAAACCAATATAAACATTTCTGATTAATTATATCTCAGAGTATTCATTTCCTTATGAAGATCCAATGTCACATAAAGTTCATATTAAATAAATATGTGTGCTTTTCTCCTGTTAAAAAAAAAATGGTCCATAGTAGAAATCCCACAGAAAAGTTATTGAAATTCTCTTAAGTTAATTTCACTATGTACCTTGCAATGCAACACATGGTGAAAATGCAAACACTGAGAAATATTGTAGTTGTGGGGTGTTAAAAGGAACCTAACTACGGTCAGAGTAATGGCTAATTGGAACAAGGGCTATAACTTAAGGCTGAACAAGAGTCTTACTGATTCATGAAGAGGTGAGTGACTAAAGGATGAGTGACTGAGTGTTGAAAGGTAGGTAAGTGTTGTGAGCTGGATCAAGTAGAAGGTAATCACCTTAGCAATATGCAGACAGACTTATGCGGATAAAATAATTTGCATATCTTGGATTTGGGCACTATGTAGTGTTCTGGAATTTCTGTTTCAATTTTGATGTGTTTTCAAGCCATGAGCAGTTCTAGCCTCTCTTAAAGAGGCTCATTCTTAGTCAATAGTATAGCAGCTCCAGGCCAGGCTCTCAAATCCTACTTGCAAGCTCTAAGTGAGCCAACACAGTCCTATCACATTGCTTTAAAGACCAAGTGTCAGCACCTCAGCTAGTCCCATTTGGACTACTTAAATCCAGTTGAGGGGACAAACAATAAACTTAGCCAGCTCTGCACATATCAATACATGGAAATAGGACCAGATTTAGTAAAAATGGAGATAATTGCTCTTTCAAGGATTGTCAACCAGGTGGTCATACATAAGGAGTACTAAAGAGAAGAACTGGAACAGAAAAAAGAGATCAATGCTGGAAACAATGTACTATACGTGTTTTGCATATACCATTTGCACTTGTATAATAGGCTATTGGTATATGCATGCAAAGGTCAAAGAAAGAATCTGAGCTAAAGACATATATTTGATAATCTTAGCAACAAACATGATAATTACAGTAATGAAAACAAAAGATTATCTTGTGAGGTAATATAAATTAGTAGGGAAAGTGTACAGGAAAAATTCCGTATAGGTAATATTGAAGTAATGAACACATGAAGAGAAATCAAATAAATTAACAGAGTGAGTAAACACAGAAACTTGAGGCACTTGTATTTTGGATAGAAAAGGTAGAAACTTTTTAGGGAGCATTGTTTTTTTTTCAAAAAAGTTCACACACTGCTAATCAAACAAAAATTTAAAATATCTATCAGTTTTAGGAACAAATTTAATAACATTTTTTGAAATACAAGTTTTAGTAATAAATTTGTACACAAGTCTAACGGTGTTCATGCTTTATTTTATTCAACAAATATATTTTTTGAAAGCCTACCCATAGCCTGGTATTGTGTTACACATAAAAAATGAAGTATGGACATTTATTTTTTTTTATCTTATTCTTATTCATTTTTAAAATTTATTTATTTTTAATAAATTTTATTGAGAAACAAAAAGCAATGAGAAGTTTCAAAGCCAATTAGGAGGACATTTTCAATAATTAATATATTGCATATTGTTGCTTTTGTAGTGGTTATTCATAGTACAAGATGCAGGCATGATATTCTGTACAAAACACGATTAGTATAAGTCTTTCTATTCATTGAATTAAGAGAAAATAGCTGTATATCTATCCTAACTATTTTGTATATACAGATTCAAGATGAGCCTTCATTTATATCCCTTTCTTTGTTTATTTTTGTCAGAGATGGGCATTCCATTGTCATTTAAATATAGTAGTAAAATAATCTGATATAGTCCACTGGTCCATAATAGTAGTGGGATATCCATAGGACTGGCAATGTCATATGGTTAGATTTCTAAATTTCTGTGCAAAAATATGTAATTGTTTATTCCTATTTTATAAAATATTTTTTCTTCACATTCTGTATCTAAAGTTTAACATACCAATGCATACAAATACTTGATGCAAAATTCCTGACCCACGTTATGTCTAACATATTTGATATTCAAACAGATAGTGAGGTTAAGCTCAACTGCCTATGTTATAGGGTAATAATATCATTAAGATTCTCTTCTGGAGAGTTAACAACTTAAGTTTTCAGACCAAAAATTAAAGAAAAAGAAGGACTGCAAGGACAGCCAACATTTTGGCCCTAGCCCTTGAAAGTCAGTGAGGACTCAGGTCATAAGGAAACATAGACATTTAGCATTATTGTCAGGAAGGTTGAGTTTAGTACGAGATGGATTTTTTTTATAGTATAATCCTAAAAATAAATATTAAGTTGTTATCTAACAAGGAAAAGGTGTTACATTCATGAGGATACATAAGTATGTGTGGGAAATGTGACCTATAAATTTTCTTTGTACCAATAATATGAATGTTGGAATACAATGTATATGCATATATCAGTGAGATGTAGGGAACTGAAGGTATTGTAGCATAAAGTGGTTTTGATAGTGAGGAGAGCAGAAACTTCCGACAACAGACAACATGGCATATTTATTAAACTAAAAGAGATAGAAAAGTATGTAGAATGTAGTAAATAAAGAGAAATCTGGTAAAATTTGGAGCCAGTAAAGTTTGTATAGGTTGTTTAGGCCACATCTTGTTTGTTAATCTAAGAATTTGCATTTATATAAAAAGTTATGGGAAGTCTCCTAAGGGGTTCAAATATGCTCATTTGTCCTATGGAGGGTAAAGATTTGACATACTCAGATTTGTTATCAGAAAACAATTCTGAGGCTTTTCCTAGAAACTCTGTGCTATGGACCAGACTGTGTGGTATATGATGGGTCCTGACTATGTGACTTAAATCGCACCTGCCATGCAGGTGTTTGGGTGACATTGCTTGAGGAACAATGTTTATGAAAGATCATGTGCTCCTTGGCTATGGGAAGCATTGTAATTGCCAAGCAGTCCTGAGGCAAGACAGCATCTCCTGAGAATAATTGTCAAAATGATTTTTCTGTAATGCTTATAATTTGTCAGGTTGCAAAGGGCAATTCACAATCATTGAGACACCATATTAGGACCCAATCTAATTTACCAGTACTTTTAATGTACAGTAGCAACCAACAGAGTTATTCATTGGTGGTTTAAATTTGGCAACTGGATGTTACACTCATCTGGTTATTTAGACAATTATAATTTGTTCATTGATCTTTAGGTGTCCCCATATGATCCAGGCTATCAGCTACAATGGCAAAAAGATGAGATATGTTCAGCATCATTGTCTCCTTTTGCTGCTGTGTGAATCCCATATACAGACAAAGGAGAAAATAAACTTTCATATATTAGTAAATCTTTATTCTCCTTTTCTGATATCTGGTATATTAAACATGATACAGACATTCCCTCCAATACTCAGGCCAAGCAATAGTAGAGCATGCACACCTCTCCTCAAAAACACAATCCTCCCCAAAAGAACAGAAAGAAAAAGTGAGAGTAGAGCTACTTACATGAGTGTGTTTAGATGTTGCTAACTTGATTTAAAAAATTTTAAATCCTCTTGTTCAGAACATAAGTATTCCGTCAGCACTTCATTGGCAGAAGGATGGTAATATGGTTAAGTCTAAAGCACAAACTTTATGGAAAGATGTCCCAGTAGGAAAGTGGGATGGTGCAGTGCAACTAATAGCATGGGGACAAGGGTATACTTGGATATTAACCTAAAATGAATATGACAGTTGGCACTACCATAGAATGTGGGGCCTCAAAGAAGAGATCTCCAAAGCTATGGTGGAGTCATGTGCCAGCAGGCCCACCAATGTGAGATGTTTTAAGGATAACCTTCATAAAGGAGTTTTTAAGGGGTGACCTCAGCTTCTGATGACCATACCAGCAACAAAACCCATGGTATGGGCTTGAGAGAAGATGGCAAATAAAGACGAAAAGTTGGTAGAAAGCCATTGTATCCCAGAAAACGTGCATTTCTGTGACGGCCACCATCAACTGTACCATGTATATAAGTCCAGTGCCAGGGAAAAAAAACATTAGGATTATGTGCCTAATCCTCTTTTATTATGAGCCTTTATGGAGGCTGATTTTCTACCTAATATTTATTTTAAATTGGGTTAACAAAACACTTTATGTCCCCTGGATTTGTTGACTCCAATATTACTCTGAATTATTCATAACATTTTTAATATCTACTCTTATGTATTGAACATAAGTCCTTACAATCTAATTATTGTTTGCCTCACACATGGAATTTTGGATGGCCAGTTATAAAAAAAAAAACAATTAATATTTAGGGGAATGGATCTGTTACCATCTCAGGGGAGTGCATTAACTCCTCCATACCTGGTACATTTTCATGTGCACAATATGCATCTATGGAGGACAGATAGGACTTGATTCATTTATTTATTTATTTATTTATTTATTTATTTTTTTTTTTTTTTTCAGAACCGGGAATTGAATTCAGGCCCTTGAATTTGCCAGGGAAGCACTTATTCTACTGAGGCATCTCCTTGGCCTCGACATATATGATTCTGACCTCACACCATGGACCACTTGCAGAGGACACAGAGGTGGAAACTGTAGCTAAATTATTTTGAATTCATAGATTGTAATCCTTGTATGGAGATTAGAAGAGACAACAATCACTCAGCCTGGCATATACCATGTTGGTGTTATACCAATTATTTTGGAAGAACGATTTCTGCCATGTATATTACCTATGAGGGACAATTTGCATGGCCTGTGTGTGGCTTCAATCCACCATTGCCACAGGTGATCATTAATAACAAACACTGACTAATTCAGCGGACATTTTGGAAACTGTCCCTTCCCTATTATGCTTGTAAAAATGGAAGGGACACTTCTACAGACTTACTGATATTACCTCTATTATCCAATTTTGGAAAAATAAAATCACACATGTATATAAAATCATTTTGTTTTCTTATACAGAATATTGAGTGGAATCTCACCTCATTTACATGTATAAAATGTATCTTGAGCCACTGAGTATCAACTAGCACCTTACTGAAGAAGACTGCTACTCATTGGATGTGTGCCAAGTGAATCTTATAGAACTATGGGCCAGTAATCTTGGTATGTATTTAACACAGTTGTTGACTGATCACATTTGTGTATAGAACAAAAAGGATGTTAGGATTTATTATTATAAGAATTGTCTCTGTGGTATTATTAATTGCTAGCTCATGTTCTTTCCACAGAGAAGGCTTAGTTTATGTATCATTAAATCTGACCCACAGAGGTATCTTGAAATATATAACCTTCTATTGAAAAAAAATTACAGTCACAAATCAGGGATTTGGAGATAACTATTATGTGGACGGGAAATCAAATAGATGTCTACAATTACAACTGGGGGACTCCAGTGCCATTTTAACATCACTTAGTATTGTATAACTCCTCTTAGATATAGCTGATCTATCCATTCTTGGGTAAATAAATATAAGTGGGCAGATACGGGGTGACATAAAAGCAATCTATTTAGTATTGTTTTAGAGCCACTGCAGAAAACCTATGATAAACAAATGAGAGAAGTTACTCATTACTGGCACGAATACCTGACTCCTAAAATAAGGGAAGGAAAGGTTTTGTTTAGCTCAGTTACTGGAGCTTTCATAGTTTAAAACAGCCTGAATTCCATAGCAAGACCTCGGATCCTTATTTGCTCAGGACAGAGGATCACTGCCTCATCCTCTCCAAACATCTCTCTGCCCGAGGCAGCCTCAATCGCAGTCACTGCTCTACAAGGTCTGGAGGAGAGGCTGGGGCACCTCTGTGTTCAGGATGACCTGAACCACACCTCCTAGAAACCGCAGTCCAGGGGCGGCAGCAGCCACCAGTGTAAAGGGTTTGCTCCTCCCTGGCCCCCTGAAATCACTGGCTGCTCCTGAGCAGCATCTGTCCCATGACTCACATGAGGCTTTGGGAGAACAACTAGATACAAACCATAACAACAAATTTAAGAATTGCATAAATTTCCTGATACTCCTTATCAACTTAATACATAAAACTATCTGAAAGCACGTTATGGATTTTATACTGACTTGATTATGTTAATGTGTCTCTATCTCATATTTTTTACTTATAATCTGATACAAAGTAAAACAAACCAGATAGTGCCTAGAAGCCATTGAACCTTAAGTCATACTATTCCAACTACAATAATAACAAAAGAAAAAGGAGAACTTCTGAGGACCAAGCTATGTGATAGATTGGGCAGTAGTTTGAATATGTCATTAAAAAATAGTATCTACTGAGGACATTTGTTGAAGTACAAGCATTTATGTTTAGAGAAATTATGGTTCCTCATTAACTTAATCATTATCCACCTATGTGCTGTAGTTACATTTCCATAAAATATATGGCAACCCTTCCCCTGTTCTTCTTGATGCACATTAAATGTGAGCCAACCAGGGATATAACTGAACCAGTCCACTAGAGGTCCACTCCTCCAAGTGTCCCTTGTAGTCTAAACTTTTGTCTCTTCATTTTTCCTTATTACTCATCATCCCCCCTGAAAATATCCAAGAGATTTATCAGCACTCAGTAACTCTTTGTTTTTTTTTATTTTTATTTTATTAAAGTACAAATATCAATGAGACAGTTTTAAGATACCTTGACAAGATGGATTTCATAAATTAATACATTGCAAACTGTTTTCATAATGTTTTGGTATCACAGAAGGTGTATACAAGATATTATACTTACAGACATTATTATAGTAGATGTCTCTAATCTTTGAATTAAGAGAGTGTGGCTGTTTACTTATCTTAACTTTTTGTACCCAAATTATATCACAGATTCAATAATTAATACTTTCTACCTTGTTATTTTCCTAGTGGTTGTCCATAGTACCCAACATAATATCCTGTACAACCACCATTAGTGCAAATCTTGCCTCTCACAGAATTATGTAGAAGCACGGCGTTATCTTTCCCAACTGTACTGTCCATAGACATACAGTAACTCTTGGAAAGAGAAATATAGCTAATACATTTATCCTGCTAAGATCAAGTTCTGCAGTAGACTAGGTAAGAGATGCAATAGTTCGAACTAAAATAGAAAAGGAAGGAAGAAAAGGACTTGATATATTTAGATGAAAAAATTGATAGTAGTGTACATCCTGACTTATTAGATATGGGCAGGAAGAGCATAGTGTCAAATATTTTTAAAATAATCAAGTTCCAAGGCCTCTGCTTTGAGAATTGAGACAAGTACACCACATCTTCTGAAATTTTTCTTAAGAGACTGGGTTACAAAGAGAAAATACATAGGGACAGGCACAGTTATTAAATTTATTTCCATTGTTAGGACCAGCCAAATATCTCAACAGATGAAAGTGACTGCAAGCAGGCTCAGGGGCCAGGGGTTCCATGCTCAGACAGCAATTGATACTGGGTGTGGCGGTGCACACCTGTAATTATAGCACTTGGAAGGCTGTAAACAGGCAGATCACTATGAGTCTGATCTAGTGGTTAGACCCTGAACACCATGTAAACTGTTCCATAAAATAAAATAAAATTTATTTCCATTGTTTTATATGGTATTGCCTTAAGTGTGATGAAATATTCACAAGAAAGACTTACAGAGAACAAAACTTCAAGGAGTGTGCATGTTCCTAAAAAGGTCTCAAATTTATCTTTTTTTAAATAGCCAAGTAGTATTCTATTGTATATAGAAAGCACTTTGTCTTTACTGATTCATACTTTGGTGGATATTCAGGTTATTTTTAAGATGGATATAATATAAATTGTGTTGCTACAAACATTGATGTTTATATCTTTGGGAAGGAGAATAGCAAAGTCAGTGAAACTTGTACTTTTAGTTTCTTGAGAAATCTTTAAACTGCTTTACATAATGTTTGCATCAGACTCCATTCACACTAACAATGGAAAAGTGTTTTTTCCATGCAGCCATTCCAGTATTTGTTGTGATTTTAATTCTTTATGATATGATTCTTTCTGATGTATGATGAAAGATGTGTGTGTCAATTTGCATTTTCTCTAATGGACAGATAATTTAAACATATTTTCATATGTTCATGAGCCATTTGTGCTTCTTCTGAGAAGTGTTTAGTCACTTTTGGTGCACATTTTTTATTAGATCTTTTAGTTTGGAGAGTTCATTTTTTTTAGTTATTTATATATTCTAGTTATTAGTCTCCTACCTGAGGAGTAGCTGACAACATTTTTTTCACATTCTGTATACTATCTCTTCACTCTGTTTCTTTAGCTGTATAGAGGCTTTTTAATTAGATAGGATCCTACTTGTTTATACTTGCTATTATTTCTTGTGAAATTGCATTTCTATTTCGAAAATATTTGGCTGCAACAGTCACTTCAAGAGTTTTCCATATTACAACTTCAGTTGTTTAAGCATTTCAAGTTAAGTATTTCTGTTTCAACATTGAGATCTTTGATTTATTATGATTTTAGTTTGGGGGAGCAGTCAAAGCTGCAGATTGATCAAATAGGCATGCCTAAAGCAAAGCCACCCCTGGGAACACAGAGTGCTCCAGGCAAGCAATGCAAAGAGGTTGCTAGGCAGAGGGCTTTCAATGACAATAGGCTTCTGAGTGTATAAATATATGTGTTGCAATCTGGGGAGCTCTTTCTCTCCCACAGAGAGAGGAGGACCTACCTCACCACAGCTTTCTGCATCTTGACTCATGTTTTCCTTCAATCTTCACCATCTCCCCACGTCAGAGTTCTCAGAGCTGTGCTGCACATGGCATTCGTTTAGTATATGATGAGAAATATGGTTCATGTTTCTCCCTAATGCATATGGATAGCCAGTTTTAATAACAAAATTTGCTGGATACCTTCTTTCCTCCAAAGTATGCTGCTATCCCTGTTAACAAAGATCAAATAACTGAATGTGTGTGTGGTTGTTTCTACATCCTCTATCCTGTTCCACTGAAGCACAGACATGTTGTGTCAATATTATGCCATTTTTTCTACTCTAGCCGTATAAAACTTCATGTCAGGTGTTGCAATATCTCCTCTTTGCAATATTTTTGCTCAGGATAGCTTTTGTATTCTGAATCTCTTCTGATTTCATGTGAATTTTAAGACACTTATACAATATTGTGAGGAATGCTGTAGGTATTTTAATTATGATTTTGTTAAAACTATATATCAGTTTTGAAGAGTGCAGATTTTGACAATATTACTTCTATCTATTTTAGAACATAGGATACTTTTCCAGTTTCTTTTTTTTTTTTTTTTTTTTTTTTTTTTTTTTTTTTTTTTTTTTCTTTTTATTGGTGGAACTGGGGATTGAACTCAGACCCTTGAGCTTGCCAGGGAAGCACTTATTCCACTGAGCCATCTCCCCAGCCCTACCTTTCCAGTTTCTGATGTGGACTTCAATGTCCTTTTTCAGAATACTATACCTTCCTTTGTAGAGGTCTTTTTTTTTCATTTTTTGCAGAGAATTTTAGTTCCTTGATTACATTGGTTCCTATGTATTAATTTTTGATGCTATTGTGAATGTTATTATTTTCCTAATCTTTGTCTCAGTGAGTTCATTACTGCTGTACAGGAATAAGAGTATTTTTGCATGTTTAATTTATATTTTTATATATTGCTGATTTTGTTTATTAAGTCTAGAAGACTATTGGTGCACTTTATTGGGTCTTAGAGACATAGATTATGTCATCTTTAAATAACAATATTTTGAATTATGCCTTTCTCATACTCCCATCACTTTTCTTTTTTTTTTTTTTTTTGTCTTTTTTGAGACAGAGTCTCACTATGCAGTTCAGGCTGGTCTTAAGCTCACTTTGTAGCTCAGGCTGGTCTCGAACTCACAACGATCCTCCTGCCTCAGCCTCCCGAGTACTGGGATTACAGACATGCGCCACCACGCCCGGCCTCCATCACTTTTCTTTATTTTGCCTAATTGTTCTAGTTAGCATTATTGGTGCTATGTTTAACAGAAGTGCTGGAGGTGAACATTTCTGTGTTGTTCCTAATTTTAGATGGAAAACATTCAATATTTCCCCATTTAATATGAGGTTGGCTGTTGGTTTGTCATGAATGGCTTTCATCAGAGTTAGGTAGTATCTTTCTATAGTAATTTTCTTCAAGGGTTAACATGAATGTATTTTGGGCATTTTAGATACTTTTTGTACATACTGATATGATCATGTACTTTTCCTTGCTCCTTATGTATTATACTTATTGATGCATCTAAGTTTAATTATCTTTGCAAATGTGGGATGAAATTTATTTGGTCACGATATATAGTGAGTCTAATTATTTGATCCATTATATTTGTCAACATATTAAGGATTTTCTTCTCTATTTTCATTAAGGTTATTGACCTCAAATTTTCTTTTATAGTTGCATCTTCATATAATTTTGAGATAAAAGTTAAGCCAGAGTCTAGTTGGAAAATGTTGCTGTTTGTAAACCTAATATTAAGGGTAATGAATCAGAAAGATAAGCTTTAATACCATATATTTTCTCCCTTTAGGCAATCTAAAGTACTATTAAAGAACAAAATAAAAGTGTTGTAAATGGAAACAATGAGATATGCCTTTGGAAAATAGGAAGCGGAACAAAAAAACCGAGAATGAGGGAATTAGGGAAAAGAAGGGGAAGTAAAAGATTAAGTGTGCCATGTACGTATACCAATCATCCATAATAAATCTAATCTATATACGCTTCATACAGTAACTAAAATTAACAATGACAGGCACAACATCAATAATAATAGAAGTGGGGGAAGGAAATTTAGAAATGGATGAAAATAGAAAGGTATTTGGAGATAAGATCAATAATAAAGATTCAACACATATTAATTACTGTTAATGTACGAAATCCTTAAGATGACTGTAAAAATGATATACCCCAAACAAGGAGTAACAAAAAACAATTCATTACAGGAAAGAGAAGAAGTAATCGAAGAATACATTCTCTGAATGTATTATAGAAAGCAGAAGTGGGAATACAGTTAAACATGAGGTATTTGGTGACAGAATGTTGCCTGTTACATCAATTTCTCTGTGAAATTCTCAGCTTAACATAAAATGAGATGTTATTGTGTTGAAGTTTGCTACTGCCTTATTTATATTAATGAAATAACAAACCTATAAAATGGCTCCAATATGGGACTGGTAAAATAAATTAGGTTATGTGTTTATGTAATTTGTTTTAGTATTATTTCAAATTTAAAAATCATGTTAATAGTATTTTATTAAATATAAAATGGGCTTCACCATGTATTTTAAAGAAAAAGTTTATAGTTGGTCTGCATGATATACTCAGAGCTATTACCAATTCCTGAAATGAGACCTCAATGCCCTATAAGGTGTTATGATGAACAGCAAAAAGAAAGAGCAAGAGACAAAATGGCAATGCAACAGTGAACTAGGAATATCAGTTGTTCATGGGGAACAAAAGGCCAACAGGCAGCCAAATCCTTGGCATTTAATGTTCACATTAGCATTGAGGAAAATGGTGACTGATGGATGTGTTAAACAGTAGCTAGGTAGGTAACACTGGGAAAAATGTAACAGGAGTTTGAAGAAAGAGGTGGAAAAAGCAGATTCATGTCACACTTAACAAATAACCTGATTGTAAACAATTCTTGGAAGAAATTTTCTCTGGATTCACTCAGGCATTGGTGGAAACATTATCTCCTACCACAGCCTCAACAATCTCATGTTGTATCTCTCTGGGCTCATCCATGACTATTGTTGAAGAGCAAAGGTAGTGTGATGTCACCTGCTTCCTGTCACGAAGACACACACACAGCCTTGGGCAGACTCATTAATTAAAGTGAAAATAAATATAGGGAAGTTACTTCTACATAGCCTGTGCTGCTTGCTAGGACGCACAGTTACATTTGTGAATAGGGGAGGGTGACATGGGTGACATGGAAGCCTTCTACAGTTTCTGCTCTCCTACTTTTAGAAGGTAAAGCACCAGGAGCAGGGTCAGTCTGAGCTGAATGGTATTTAAACATCTGTTAGGGGGATCTGGGGAGATGGCTCAGTGGAATAAGTACTTCCCTGGAAAGTGCAAGGGCCTGAGTTCAATCCCTGGTTCTGCCAAAAAATAAATAAATAAATTAAACATCTCTTAGCTTCAAGTCCTCCATGTAATGTTTTAAAAAGGACAATAAACACACAAACATGTCCTCTTCTACTCAAATAAAACTATAAATGAGCTCATAAAATCTGATAGGAAAATAAATTGAGGTGAGAAATCATATAGGTGAACTTGTTCCAGTCTTGCAAGTAAGAGTCAAAGGAAGCAACTTGTTGACCCATAAAGAGAACATCCTTTTGAAAGGCATCAAAATACAGTTACATTTTAATATAATCTCCTTTAACATGTTTCTTTATCTTTTTTCTGAGGATGTTTGGAATGATTATAATGTACAAGGGTAGTGCAAAGTGGGAAATGATATCTTGGCACTTTAGATTTTGTTGCACGTATAGGTTTTAAATTTGGTCCCCTATTCAAAGTGTCTGTAAGACACTGACCTGAGTTTGTAATTTAAAATCTGTGTCTTATAATTTCGAGCCAATACTAGGAGTTTTAGTCCAACTGTCAACAAAATGTGAGGTATGAACTAAATGGGCTAGAGGCTCTGATCCAATCGTGATACTAATAATTAACAAAACTGGAGATATTAAAACAGCAATAATCAATCCAATCCTGTATGTAGCCTGTTGGTAAAAGCATGGAATCAGCTTTTGGGCCAGCAAAGAGAAGGGAGAATGATATCATGGTTTTATTACATTGACGGGAAGCCATATTCCAGGTATGTGTCTCATAATAACTGAATGAGAAGCTAACAATTGGACAGAACACATACAGTGGCTGAGACAAAAACAACATGAAGTCTTATTCAAAATCAAATCTTTGCTCCAGAGACCCGACCAGCGACAGCCCAGCCAATGCCACCATCCGCCTCGATCCCGCCCAGCGCCAGAGTCCAGCCTGAGACAGTACGGCCTACTCCACCATCCTCCTCTATCCCACCCAGCACCAGAGACCAGCCTGAGACAGCGTGGCCTACTCCGCCATGCTCCCTGAACCTGCTCATGCCCGCACAGCCCGAGAGACCTCCTGAGACACAGAGACTCACGCCGGCAGCTTATTCGATCCTGCCCACGCCACCCAGGCAGGGACCGGCATGAGACAGCAGCTGACTCCAGCAGTCTGCTGTGTCCCGCCCCAAGCTCTTCCAGCCGGTGGGAATTTGCATGACTCATCAGGCTTCCCAGATCAGTGAGAGTGTGGTGAGTCTGAGGGAGAGCCATTGGCTTCTTCCCACCTGTGCTACCCGGATACCTGCCCCCAAGCCCACCAAGGCAGTGACTGGCCTGAAACCTCAGGATCCACTCACCAACACCTCTCCAGTTACCCTTCACTAAAGCCGGCTGAACAAGTGGGAATTTCCCCAACTTTATGGACATCAAAGTTCAGTGAGTATAGAATTCCAAGCCCGCCATGCCGGAGAGACATTTCTCAGGGATTCCCTGCCCCTCCACCCCCCTGTGGCCAGGTGAGAGCTCCAGGCACACTGAGCCAGAGAAACATTTCCAGGTGATTACTGGTCTCACCCCACAGCCTCAGACCCAGTGCAGTTCGGCTTGGAGTGAGAACTCCAAGCCTGCCATGGCTGAGGGACATTTCTCAGCAATCCTCGGTCCCACGCTACAGACCGAAAACCAGCACAGCCTGGCCTGTGAGTGAGGGCTCCAGGCCAACTGCACCAGAGGGACCTCTCCCATCCTTCTTGGATTATTGCCTGTAGACCCAGACCCAGCACAGGCTGGCCAACCCAGTGCAGCCTACTCAGTGAATAAGATCATCCACTATCCTTTTTGAGCCCAGAAGACCACCAAAGCCCAAGCCTGCCCACTGGGGAATGACCTGCGTGACACAGGAGGGCTGACCATGGGAAACAAGAGAGGGGAACCAAGGAGCTCAGCAAAAAAAGGAACTGAACAAAAGAGATAGATCCAGGATAGGCATACCTTGAAAATCTCAAACTTAATAGACTGGCACCCGAATCTCATAACAAGCTAAGGTTATAGCTGCACCAAAGCTCTACACAAAAGGTCAAAGGTCAGTGCTATACAAAATGCCAAAGAGAAGGGGAAAAATGCAATCCCAGACCTCGAGTCCATGAGGAAGGGCAGAGGACACTAGCTCAGCTGCAATGAATGAATTAACAGATACAGCAGCACAGGAACAACAGCAGAAAGCTATAGAGGAAATAAAACGAGAAGTAATTCCAGAAATTTAAAAACAAATATCTGAATACATATTATCTGAAATAAAGAATGAAATCCAGAAACATTGGGTAGAAAACAATGCTCACCAGATCAAGTGCAGAGAGCACTATTTCAGATGATATATACGAATTAACAGCATCTGAAGCAAAGAAACAATAGCAGAAAGATCATGAGGAACTCAAAGCAAAAATAAGTTCTGAAATGAATAAAGATCTTTCTGAAGTCATAGCATCTGAAATACAGAAACAAGTCCAGAAATATGCAAAGGAAAGCCAACTTGGAAGAAACACAGCAGAAAAAGAATTAATAACTACCGCTAAAGAAGACATGCATAAAAAATTGAAGAGATGAGAAATATGATGGATTCCTTGAATGAGGAGTACAGAAAAGAAATAGAACACATGACACACAGTCAAAGAGATATAGAAGAACTAAAAGTATGAATAATGAGTGTACAAAATCATCACAGTGAAAGCGAAGACAGAGTTTCAGATCTTGAAGATGCCAGAGCAGCTAGTGAAAAGGTGAGAAAGGATCTCTTAAAAACAACGAGAATGCAGGAAAAAATAATCCATCACCTGCAAGATGACGCCAGGATGAACAATGTGAGAATAATTAATATCAACGAGAATGAAAGAGTCAATACAAATGACATAAAAAGAATTTAGGGAGAAATAATCCCAGAAAATTTCCCAAATACGAGGAAACAATCCAACATCCAGGTCACCGAAGCATACAGAACACCAACTAACATCAACCCAAGTAGAAACACACCAAGACATATAATAGTTAAGATCCAAGAAATCCAACACAAAAATAATATACTGAAAGCCGTGAGAGAGAAGAAGGAGCTCACATTCAAAGGAAAACCCACCAGAATTATGGCAGACTTCTCTACACAAACAATGAAGGCAAGGAGAGCATGGAGCAGAGTTCTTCAAGTCCTACACAAAAACAAATTCCAGCCCAGACTATTATACCCTTCAAAACTCTCTTTCAACTTTGATGGAGAAGCGAAATACTTCCACGACAAAGAACAACTAAAGCATTTCACGATTACAAAGCCATCCCTTCACAGGATGCTGAAAGATGATCTAGAGAGAGACCACAATGTACAGAACTCCACGAATGAGAATGGAAGAAACCCACTAAACAGGACAGTCAATTAAACACAGGATACAAGGGAATAAACAATACCAGGTAAATATTATGACAAACATAAGTCAACACATTTCAGTCATGACCATCAATGCGAACGGAATTAATTCTCCAATTAAGAGAAATAGACTACCACAGTGGATTAGGAAATAAAATCCAACAATATGCTGTATACAAGAAACACAGTTAACTCAAAAGGCCATTCATAGACTCAAAGTCAAAGGATGGAAAACAATACTACATGCCCCAGCACCTCAGAAAAAAAGCAGGAGTAGCAACCCTATTCTCAGACAGTCTCAACTTCAAACCAAGAATTGTCAAACAACACAAAGAAGGCCACTATATATTGGTCAGGGGAAAAATTCAAGAGCAAGAAGCAGCACTCATAAGTATTTATGCACCAAACACAGGAGCACATAACTATGTAAGACAAATCTTAAGGGACATGAAAAACTTAAATGCTAAGAACACAATCTTAACTGGAGACCTTAACACACCCTTATCTCAAACAGATAGGTTAAAAAGAGTAAAAATTAGCAAAAAAGTAGCAAAACTGAACCAGAGCTTGGAACAAATGGACCTGGTGGACATATACAGTGTTCCACCCAAACACAGCTGAATACACATTTTTTTCAGCTGCACACTGGTCATTTTCAAAAATAGATCACATACTAGTCCAGAAGTCATGCCTAAGTATATGGAAGAAAATAGAAATTATCCCATGCATAATATCTGACAACAATGCAATGAAATTGGAAATAAATGACAAAAGAAACCAGAAAAACCCATTAAATTCCTGGAAACTAAACAACACCCTACTCATCAATCAATAGGTTGCAGAAGAAATTCAACAAGTAATTCAAAAATATCTACAATTCAATGAAAATTCAAGTACAACTTACTGGAATTTATGGGATGCGATGAAAGAAGTTCTTAGAGGGAAAATAATAGCTATGAACTCACACATTAGGAAAACAGAAAGGGAACAAATTAGCACCATAAAGTTGCACCTCCAACAATTAGAAAAACAAGAGCAAACAAAACCCAGAGCGCAAAGACGGGAAGAAATCATAAAGATTAGAGCAGAAATTAATTCAATTGAGATGAAAAAACTGTTCAAATAATACACAAATCAAAAAGTTGGTTCTTAAAAACTAAATAAATTTAAGAAGCCTCTTGCCAACCTCATCAAAAAGAGGCAACAGAAAACTCAAGTATAAGCGATAAGGAATGAAAAGAGTGAAATCACCACAGACCCAGTGGGAACTCAGGAGATTATCAGTAGTTACTTTGAGAACATATACGTTCACAGAATAGAAGACACAGAAGAAATGGACAGATTCCTCGAAAGGTACAAATTACCAAATCTGAATCAAGAAGATATATCAACTCTCAATAAGCTGATAGCAGCCAACAAAATATGAAACATAATAAAAATCCGACTGACAAAGAAAAGTCCAGGTCCTGATCAATTCACAGCTGAATACTACAAGAGATTTATAGAAGATATAATTCACACACTGCACAAAATCTTCAATGAAGTTGAAAAGGAAAAATCCCCCTGAAATCATTTCTGGAGACAAGTATAATACTAATTCAAAAACCAGGGAAAGACACAACCAGAAAGGGGAACTATATGCTATTCTCCCTCATGAATATAGATGCAAAAATACTCAACAAAATCCTGGTGAATAGAATACAGCTAATCACCAAGAAGACCATACATCATGACCAGGTAGGATTCATCCCAGGGATGCAAAAATGGTTCAATATTTGAAAATCTATAAATGTAATACTCTATATTAATAGACTGAAATCTAAAAACCACATGATCACCTCCATTGATGCAGAGAAAGCCTTTGGCAAAGTCCAACACTCAGTCATTTTCAAGGTCCTACAGAAAATTGGAATAGATGGACTCTATCTTAACTTGATAAAAGCCATCTATGACAACCCAAAAGCATATATAAGCCTAAATGGGGAAAAACTGAAATATTTTACCCTCAAATCAGGTACAAGACATGGATGTCCTCTATCACACCTCCTATTCAAAATAGTCTTGGAATCCTTAGCAACAGCCATTAGTAAAGAGGGAGAAATAAAGGGAATAAGAATAGGTAAAGAAGAAGTTAAATTATCACTATTTGCAGATGACATGATACTTTACTTGGAAGACCACAAAAATTCCACAAAGAAACTACTAGAACTGATATGGAAATTCAGTAGCATAGCATGATACAAAATCAATACTTAAAAGTCAATAGCATTCTTCTACACACATAACAAGCACACTGAAAGGGAAACAATAGAAACAATATCTTTTACAATAGCACTGCGGAAAATGAAATACTTTGGGATTCCCTTAACCAAGGAAGTCAAATATCTTTTCATGTAAATTTACAATACCCTAAGAAAAGAGATTTTAGAGGATTTTAGAAAATGGAAAGATATTCCATGCTCCTGGATAGGAAGAACCAACATCGTGAAGATAGCCATACTCCCAAAATTGCTATAGCGATTTAATGCAATCTCTAACAAACTGCCACCAACATACCTCCCAGACATAGAGAAATCAATCCTAAAATGTATTTGGAACCACAAAAGACCTACAATGGCAAAGGCAGTCTTGGCCAATAAAGACAAGGCAGGAGGCATCGCAATTCCTGATTTGAAATTATACTACAAAGCCACTGTGATAAAATCAACATGATATTGGCAACAAAATAGGCGTGAGGATCAGTGGAATAGATTAGAAAATGCAGAGGCATCGAGGAAAACACTCAGCCATCTTATCTTCGACAAAGGGGCTATACAAGCTCATTGGAAGAAAGATAGTCGCTTCAACAAATGGTGCTCGAAAATATAGCTTTCTACATGCCAAAAACTAAAACGTGACTCAGCTCTATCACCATGCACTAAGTTAAAGTCAAAATGGATTAAAGATCTAAACATTAAAACAGAAACACCCAATCTCCTGGAAGAGAAATTAGGAGGAACTCTTGAAGACATAGGGGTAGGAAAAGAGTTCATGTACAAATATATATTCGCACACTGAGCACTTGGAAGAATCAACAACTGGGGTCAACTCTTCTTAAGTAGCTTCTGCATGTCAAAAGAAATTGTCAACAGAGTGAAAAGACAGAGCACAAATTTTGAAAATATCCTAACTAATAAGCAATCAGACAGAGGACTCCTGTCAAGAATATATAAAGAAGTAAGATAAAACAGGGCCCTCAAATTTAAAGACCCAATTCAGAAATGGGCATCTGAGATGAATACACACTTCTCAGAGGACGAAATTAAAGAAGTGAATAAACATATGAAAAAATGCTCCACATTGCCAGCCATTCATGAATTTCAAATTAAAACAACACTGAGATACCATCTCACTACAGAAAAAAATGGCTTTCATAAGGAAATCAACTAACAACAGATGTTGGAGAGGTTGTGGAGAAAACGGAACACTTCTCCACTGCTGGTAGAAATTTAGAGTGGTACAACCATTGTGGAGGTCAGTGTGGAGACTCCTCAAAACACTAGGACTAGAAATCCCATACAACCCATCTATCCACCTACTGGGAATTTTCCCAAAGGATATGAAAACTTTGTATCATAGTGATATATGTGTACCTATGTTTATAGCAGCACAGTTTGTGATAGCAAAATCTTGGAATCAACCAAGATGTCCATCACATGAGGAATGGTTGAAAAAGATGTGGTATCTCTATATAATGGAGTATTACTCAGCTAGTAAGAATGATAAGCTTGAAGCATTTATAATGAAGTGTATGCCACTTGAACATATACTCATAAGTGCAATAAACCAGATACTCATGTGTAAATATCATCTAGTCTCCCTAGTATAAGAAGGGAAAAGAATAAATACAAATGGAAATGTCCACCAAAAACTAAAACAATTGAGTCAGATAAGGCAAAGTGAATGGAATATGCTCTAGGATACTAATCAGCTTTTCTTCTAAATGGTTAACAACCTAAGTTCTCAGATGATAATTGGAGAAATAGAAGAGCCACAAGGCCAGAGAACATTTTGACCCTAGCCTTTCAAAGTCAGCGATGACTTAGGACATCGGAGAACCTGTCCTGCAACATCATGCAACGCAGTTGAGCCCCAAATTTTCTGAACAAGGAGATTATGGAGCCACAGAGGAAAGAGATCAAAGTTGTATAGTGTGCCTGGGGAGAGTCACATGGAGAGAAAACTTTATCTCAGTCTCTCACAGACAGCAAACTGGTCAAGCATTGGCTGTGACTCATCCACATGGATGACACAGACAAGGGCTGTAGAGGTACAGTACTACAAGATAAACCCTGAAGGGACTTATCTGACCTCCTAAGAAACAAAAAGTACATGTGTTGGTATATAGGTCTTGCTCTACGTAGGTCTTAACTATCCAATTGAAAAGTACACAAATGAGGTATACACCGCGGGGCCATAATAATAAGTTGAGGTGTAAATGGCTATGGTCGACAACTTCTTTGGATAACTCACTATTGTTGTGGAATGCTGGACGGTGTTGGATTGTGTCATCGAGTTCAAGCACCTATGTTAGTTGAATGATAATGGAGTGCCCACCTTTCACAGGTGTAGACAAAGGAAGTGGTGTAGAAATTAAGAATCATGATGTTTGTGCATGTACAGTACAGTTGTGGTAGAAAATGCTGTGCTTCCACATAATCCTATGGAGGCAAGAATTGCACTAACGATGGTTGGACAGGATATTATGCCGTCTTCTAGTACTATGCACAACCACTAGGAAAATAACAAGTTAGAAAATATGAATTATTGAATCTTTGATGTAATTCAGGAATAAAAAATATAATACGTGAACAGCTACACTCTCTTAATTTACTGATAAGTGATATCTGCTATAATAATGTAAGTACAATATCATGTATGCACTTTCTACGATACCAAAACATTATGAAAACAGTTTGTAATGTATTAATTTATCAAATCCATCTTGTCAAGGTATCGTAAAACTTTCTCATTGATATTTGTAATTCAATCAAATAAAAATTAAAAACAAAATAGCTCATCAGTACCGGAGATTGAACTCAATACCCAGCACTTGCCAGTGAAGAGGTTATTTTCCTGAGGTATCTCCCCACCCCCTTTGAATTCTTTTTAAGGGAAAGATGTTTTTAGAGACTCCTTCTTGTGAGACCAGAAACTCCTTAACAACATACACAGTATCTTGTTGATTGCTTTTGACAATCCTCTGAGCCTCTGTTTTGCCATAATGCTGGACATAGAAGTCCTCCAATGTCATGTAATTGGCAGTCCTGCTAATAAAACTACTAATACTTGAAGAAAAAAGAAAGGAACTCACACCTATGTGGCCTGTGTTGCTTGCTAATAAATACAATCGCAGTTGAGCCTAATGGAGGATGATACGGCAATCCTCCCCACACAGATTACAGAAAATAAACATTGATTTTACATAAAGTGAAAAATGTTATGAAATACACACTATAATTTTAATTCCATTATTACATCTTTATAGTGTGTTTAAATATTATGTATAGATAGATAGATAGATAGATAGATAGATAGAGATATGTATAGTAATGCTTAAACAGTAATACATATATAGGCTTACAAAGAGTAGAGATATTTTATGTTTTTGTCTTCATATATTTTAGATTTTTCTAGTTTTCTAAATAAACACTAACATATGTGTGCATATATATATATATACATATATATATATATATATATATATATTAGAAACACATAAAACTTTAACTGAATAATAATTATTCTATCACCAAGCTTATATGGTTTTACATCCATTTGTGATTTCATTATACCTGTGGCTCCTGACTCATTGTACATGCTTTATAATTTTTAAAGTGTCTTCAATTTTTGATCAAAACAACTTATCCCACAACTCAGTAGGAAACATGTAAAGAAATGATTGTTGAAGCATATTTCTGTTGCAAAGCATAAGACTGGGTCACGTATCAATAAAAATAGGCACTGTCATATAAAAACAATGTAAGCGAGACACACATATGACTATGTGCCTATATGACTTGTGCTTACGCTTTATGGAGATTCTTTGAGGGCTACTAATATTAGCATTTGATAGATGTGAAAAATTAAGCATTTAGCAGTCAATTATTTCAAAACCATTCACTGGGAAATGGCTGAATTATTTGGTATTCAGATCTGTATGAGTCTAAATCCATTATGCTGTATAAAACAAGGAAAGGGAGAGCTAATTTACTTTTTTAGATTGTTACAGAAATATATACGTTTACTGGCAAACCACACAAGTATAACTGAAACAATAACAAAAGAAATAACAACAAATTTTATTAATAAGTAACCACCATTTATTATACAAAAGCTATTTGAACATTTTTCTGGCAGGAAGAATTAATATTTCAGACACTCCAGAAACAGGCACCAGTTCTGTCTCACTGCTTAAATAATTAGGAACAGACTAAAATCTTTTAAAGGATAAAAAACATCAGCTGATGATTAAAAATGACACAAAAAGCACATTTTAACAAATGTGAATATTATCTAAGGAATTATGTTATTTTAACTATTATCATGATCAGATTGTGTCCATACTTGGAATTACTAAAACTAAACCGCTTGAAATAATAGATTTTCTATATACAAGAAGGCTCTAAATCTTCTCTCCTCACTTATTTCCTGTTTATATTTTCTTTCTTTTTTTATCTATTGGGTACAAGGTCTCACTCCACAGCTCGGACTGACAGTGATCCTCCTGTCTTCAACTTTTCCAGTGCTGAGATTACAGTCATGAACCACCATGCCTAGACTCTGTGAGTGGGTCAAATAACCAGGGGCAGGGCCAGAGCATCATGTTGTGCTGGGCATCTAATCCTGGTCCTTGTGCCTGTCAAAGCAGGTGCTTAGTGCACTGAGCTATTTCACCAGCACTCCTCTCCATATTTCAACAGATATTTGTTGAGCAATTATCCTGTCATTTTTTTCAGAATTAACAAATGGGATATTGTTCTGATGAATATTTTAGGGATGATAACCTTAAACTGATAAAATGAAACATTGAATTAATATTCATCATCACATATTTATAAAATAATATTTTAAAATTAATACTGTAATATTGGTTTTAATATGCTCTTTACCCTTTACCCCACATCAAATAAGGAATAAAATAAATGATTAAGAAGAAGGGCAGATCAAATAGTTCAGCAGATTAAAACACCTGCAAGCAGGTGCAAGGGACGGGTTCGATCAACAGTCCTGCTGTGCTGGTCCTGACCCTGGATGCACTGAAACAGCAAATGAGACTGGGTGTGGCACCTGCCTGTGATTCTAGCACTAGGAAGGCTGTAAACAGGAGAATCACTATGAGTCTGACCTAGTAGTGAGACCCTGAATACCGTGTAGACCCCTCCCTAAAATACAGGAAAAAAATATAAATTGAATGATTAAGAAGAAAGAGAGGTAAAATATGTGCTCCAGCAGCAAGTGGCAATAGATATCTACTTGCTGTTAGCTATTCTTAGCGAGTGACATTTAAAAGTTATTGATTTGTTTTTTTATATTTTTTTCTGAGTCAATGAAAATAGCAAGAAAATATTTCACATTTTGCTCTTCTCTGCTTAGACTCTTGAAAGATTTACAAAGTTAATTTTTCTATAATGCATGTATAAAATCAGAGGTATAAAATGTTTATTATATTAAAATAAAGCCCATACTGTTGTTAAGTAATGTAATGAATATATTTCCATTTAAATATAGCACATAAGAAATTAAACATGGATGACTAGAGAAGGAATCATATCTCAGATAAGAAAAGATTTACTTATAAAATGTACTGAAGGTGAAAGGGACTTTCACACTGAAAATAAAATTTTAATAAAAGATGAATCACAGAAACAAGTAAAAAACTAAAAAGGGAAGTAGTGCAGCCATAACAAATCCCTTTGTCCTCACCCCTTTTTCCTCCAGGGAGTAGCCACTTTGATAATGAGGCAACTGGCCTGAAGAATCAATCTAGTACTATAGAGACAAGATTCCGTGGATAGCCTTTGCATTTAGTGACTCCTCATATACAGCTCCTCTTCCAAACACAGACAAAAGTGCTACACTCTGTTCTCTGCTTCACTATATACTGTGAGGAACATAGGCCCTATCCCAGCCATCACAGGCTAGAAAGAGAAAAGACAGGTAAGATCATCAGAGATGACTTGCCATAGTTTACAAGCTTAAATGCACAGATTATTGGCAAATTTGCCAGCTTGGGCCCATTTAGTCCCTGCTATTTATTTAAATAGCCAGAAAGCCCAGGGTTCATGAAAAGTCTCAGAGAAGAGCACACAGAATGGTTGGTACAAGCTCCATGGGTCTGCGATTGAGCTGAAAAGTAGGTAGTGGATGCCAACTGCTGAACATATTTCCCTTAAGTCTGCTGAACCAGTTGGTCACAGGGACCAGTGGGTCACAGGCACCAGCCACAACCACAGACCAAGTTGGGCCTTTGCTTTTGTTGCACACCGGTCTGCCTTTCATCAATATAGTGGATGCCATCTGCTGAGAACACAGGTATTCACATGCAACAAGACTGAATTAAGACAAGATGGGAATTGTGCAGACTCGTGGGCTTTTTGATATAGAAGTTAAAGAATTTCAGCCATTCGGATCACTTGCAGAACCCCTGCTATAGTCACTGAATTCTAGGTAACCCACTCACAGAGTGATGCTCCAGTGGGCAGCATATATGCCCTAAGCAATCTGCAGACTCCCAAGAGACAGCAATGAGCCAAAAAATCACTTTCACTTCCTGAGGAATCTGTAGAAAGTGTATGTGAAAGCAACTTCACACTCCTCAAGACCCCAGCCAGGGTACCCTCACTTGGCAGTGAACCATGCCTGTAGAGTGAGACAGGAAGAGTTTATAAACCAGGATGATGACTAGTGTTATACTCTGCCTGACTGCATGCAAGACCATAGAATGAATTTCTGAGACTAGTTTAGCTTCAGTTTTACAGTGGAAATGTCAGAGATAATATCGATGTGGTTGCATGTAAGCGTACTACAATGCAAAATCAGTAAGAATAGGTGAGAACACTCAGGCTTTTAGCAAAGAGGTAAACTTGTGAATCATATGTACATTCTCTTGTTGAAATATTAAATTAAAATGAGTTCCCATCAGTTATCTTCTTAGTTTTGTTGCTTTTTAAATTTTATTTTTATTATTTCTTCTAACTGTATTGATTTAGTTAGAGTCTATGCTCTCTTTCTTCTCATCTCTCTATCTACTACTGCCTTCACATCCAGCATCTTTAGAAATACTGCTGTCATTTTTCTTTATTTTTCACAGTATATAAACTTGCAAGTTTTTAATTTGCCATACTCTGTCTTTATTCAGTTAGTCCTCTTTGCTGTATTTATCTTCTACCCTTTCCATTGTATTATTTCATATTTTCCATATCTACCTAGCTTGCATCCTCTTATAGCACTTTTCCATATTACATGCATGTAAACTTATCATCAGATTTCAGTAAGCACACAGCTTTCTTCAATCACAAAACATACCTCCATCCTCCTATAAATCATGCTAGTGCTGTACGTATCTACTTAAAAACTGCAACATTAACCTTCAAAAAAAGTAAAAATATCCCACCTTTGTTGTCTTTTAATTTTTCTTCATTGCCGATTATTCCCAGTTTAGGCTTTTTAGTGTCATGTAGGAGTCGCCCACAGTGAAGGATAAGTAATTATTAACATAAGTAATTTTCTGTTCACACCTACTCCTTTTTGCAGTCATTGTGATATGCTTATATGGAACCACATCAATATTATCCCTGACACTTTCACTGCAAAACTTATACTGTAAGGTAAGTAATTATTACATTAACAGACATACAACAACAAAAGAAAAGTATCTTAAAAGCAGCCAGAAAATATAAGCTCCATAGCCAGAGGAAAAAAACAAAAAATTCTTAATGCAAGGTCCATACTATATGACTGATGTATAGTTCAATTTTTTAATGGTGTCTTAACCAGAAATAACTCTTTCTTTAAAACATAGGACCAGATTCCAGATCATGTAAGTTAAGTAACTGTAGGAATAAGTATGATTTCTGGATATATAAAAAGCTGAAAATACAGTATGGTGAGGCTTAATTCCTATTAAATATATTTAGTGAAATTTTGCATTGTTTCTTTTCTTTTATTTTTGTATTTTATTAAGGGTCTACAGCATCTACATGGTATCACTACATAGATAGGACTCATAGTGATTTTCCTATGTTCAGCCTCCCAAAGACCTAGGACTACAGGCCCAGGCCACCATGCCCAGTGTCAATCACCACTCAGTCTGCCCCAGGGGCAGGACCAGCACACTTTTATGGTTATTAATGTTTTTTTTTTTCTATTACTATTTTGTATTCTTTAAAAATAGTAGTTTCTTGGTGCCCAATGGACCCTTCCAGATCCAGGCCAGGCCCAATATGTGTATGAGAACTTCCACTCCACGAAGTCCACTGAATCCTCTCCAGCCTCAGCCCAAGGCAAAGGTGTATGTGCGACAGTCTGCACACTATCAGGACCCTCCTCCATCAGACAGGCCTGGAATGAACGCTGCAGCTGAAGTCCTCCCAGAGAAACCAGGAGCCAGAATCACACAGCTAATTCGGGAGCAGAACATATTACCAGAGGGGCAAAGGGGGCCCACTTATATGTGCTGCAGCAGGAAGGATCTGAGCACAGCAGCCAGACCTAAGCCAGACACATAGAGAAAAGTTCAAAAGTCATAGATCCAGACATGCTAAGCTGAGACACTTTGCTAGATCAAGATCTATGAAAGTGTTGTCCCTCCTTTTCTCTTGATGTACAGAGGGGATAACAGTAACTGGATGAACTAGTCTGCCTGAAAGACTCCACACACACACCAATGAAAGGTGATCAGGCAGAATTTAGGGGAACTACCTTAAAAACAAATTCCTAATTTAACACCTGTTTTGATACACAGACATAATGTTAGCTACTACTGTCTAAAATAAAAAATCCATTAGATAAAAAAGTTTGTCAACTGCTAAATATTGCTCCCTATTGTTAGTGTTCCTAATTGTATTACAAAATTATAACTGCCTTAACCATATAATCTCTCTTTGGTAAGAATGTTGACAGGTGCTAAGGTTACAACTGCAATAAAAATCTACATGAAAGGTCAGAGGACAGTACTATACAAAAAGGAAAAGAGAAGGAACAAAATGGTATCACAGCTCCCGAGACCAACCAGAACAAATGCAGACGACATTAGCGTAGAATACATTGGGAATCATGCAGCTGAAATATCCAAATTAATAGTATCTGAAGTAAAGAAAGAACTGCAAAAACGTATACAGGAAATCAGATCAGAAATAATCTCTGAAGTAAAAACAGATAATAACTGTAATGAAAGAATTGCTAAGTCGTCCTATAGAAGGCACTGATGAAAATAGAGGAGGTTATAAAAACAATGGATTCTTCAATGAACAATATAGGAAAGAAATAGCATGCAGGAAGCAGATTCAGAAACATACATGAACTTAAATTCTCAATCATAAGCTGGCAAAACTGTTTGAAAGACAGCGCAGATGTAGTTGCAGATCTTGAGGACAACATTGCAGCTAGTGAAAAGGTAGAAAAGATCTCCCTGTTCAGAAAATTTGGAGCTCAACTGAGTTTCATGATGTTGCAGTACAGGTTCTCATATGTCCTGAGTCATCACTGACTTTGAAAGGCTAGGCTCAAAATGTTGGCTGGCCTTGTGGCTCTTCTATTTCTCCAACTCTGATTTGTGAACTTAGGTTGTTAACCATCCAGAAGAAAAGCTGATTAGTGTCCTGAAGCATATGCCATTCACTTTGCCTTATCT
>PVKA01022176.1:0-37506 GCA_004027165.1 Ctenomys sociabilis
TTTCCTGTTCGATGTCAGATACCTTGCCCTTCCGTGTTTTTCAGCGAATATTGATTAGATTTTGCAGAGCAGCTAGATGGTAAA
Organism: Ctenomys sociabilis; assembly: GCA_004027165.1. Taxonomy (NCBI): domain Eukaryota; kingdom Metazoa; phylum Chordata; class Mammalia; order Rodentia; family Ctenomyidae; genus Ctenomys; species Ctenomys sociabilis. The sequence goes on from PVKA01022176.1 coordinate 85, forward strand.
ATTAACAGCACACATTTATGATACTGAGATTTTTTGAAGAAGATAAATTCACGTCTTTGGCAAGTTTAGTTACCGAGAAAGTGATACCGAAAAACAGAAAGCAAGGGCTAAGTGTGTTGGCACACACCTGTAATCCCAGCCCTGGAGAAGCTGAGACAGGAGGAGTTCAGGACCAGCCTAGGCTACGTGGTACATCCAGGCCAGGCTGAACTACACAGTAAGACCCCAGCTCTAAATTAATTAAATTTAATGAAAAATAACAAAATCAGTAATGACATGAAATAACCGCATATACAGTAAAAGTTAATTCCAAATGAATACTCTGACCAATTCTGTGCTGCCAAAGTTCAAGCCATTGGATGGGATGCTGATTCTCTAGAGTAGCATAAGCTTCCAGAATGAAGCAGTGTAATGGATTTCTAAAACATGAAGTGCTTATCATTGAGGAAATGGAGTTATCAACCATAACTGTAAATCTTTCTCGAACTGTAACTATGAAAACAGGTAACTTTAATTGTGCTTAATACTATGCCAGAGAGAACAGAAATAAGGAAAACCTCCAAATTATTTTTTTATAATTTTAGTATTCTATTGAAACAAAAACTTGTGATAATATACACAGATGAAAAATCATCAGGTAATTTTTCTTCTAAATATTAATGCCCTGAATGAAGTAAAAACAACTTCAAGGTAAAAACCTTGGGCCCAGGGGTCAACTTACAGACTTATTTTAAGACCTTAAGAGGTTTTTGTTGTGTGCTTGTTTGGAGTGAGTATCTTAGAAACAAGGGGGAAAATAGGCCTGAGTGACTTTTATGTCCTGATGCTATAGATTTTCTTAAAAATACAAGTTCTTAAAATTATGATTTTCCTGTCTCCTTTCTGTCTTTATTCCTTCTATCTCTCGGTACCAGAGGTTTTAAATTTCTTTTTTGATTATTTATGTATTTGAAAATGTTTTCCCAGCATCATGCATCTCATGCTTAAGTGTAGGGTGATGCAGTTGTAGTGTCCTTGTCCAGGGACTGCAGTGTATCTGAAGAGAATGGACTTGTCACTGCAGTGACTCTAATTCTATGAATAGTCAGGTGTTTGTTTCATAAAAATTGCACATCGCTGTGTATGAAATTTCAGCAAACATACCAGCTGTCCTTCAAGACAGACAAGTTGAGGTAGGACATTGGCACTGTGATCAAGATTGGTTCTGCCCCTGCTGTGTAGCACTGCTTCAGCATCCGTGAGGGGATTCCCAAGGTGTAAGAGCCTGTGGATGATCAGCTCACAGAAAGAAACCCAGACTTCAAAGTGCAAATGAAAACCAGAAGCCCTGTGTCCAACTGTTAGAAAGGTTAATTGTAAAGAGTTATTTTAAAGAGACGGAGAAAGGTGTCCTCTTAAACCTCCAATAGGAGGGCAGCCAAAACAGTCTTTGGATCACATACTTGTGATTTTTGAAATACGTACATTCTATTACTCTTCCTTTTCTTACCAGTGTGTAGACACTTGTGAAAGAAAGTGTGTTGCTCTTAGGTCTGTAATTGTAAAAGACTGGATAACAGATTTAATGTTTTTCATTAGAGCGGTGATTGATTAATCAGGGAAAAATTATCCAGTGGAATTCAGAAACTGATGGAATAGATAATCTTCGGTACAGATACAAAATCAGCAAGATCCATTAACAGATAAAAGAACAAATGGCAAGACCTAAAAGGGGGTGCTCCCCTTCCTGTTCAAGTGCAGTCCCGAAATCTGTTAGCAAGAACCTAAAGTGACTGCTAAACTCAACTATCTGAGTGAGAAGATCAGCTGGGGGTGGATTGTTTCTTTTTGTAATCTTCCTTATTGTTTGTATTTGTTGATTTATTTTTCATGTATTTAGTACAGGTCTACAGGATCTCACCACACAGATCAGACTTGTAGTGATCCTCCTGTTTTCAGCCTCCCAAGCGCTGGGATTAGCGGCATGCCCAATCTCAATCACTGTCTCATGGGTGGGAACGGCACCGCATGAGGATTGAATATGGTCCCTGCACCTGCCTTAGTAGGTGCTTTAGTATGCTGAGCTATTGGCTGACCCTGTGTGCATTTTATGTTGTGTATCTGTTAGGCTTTCTTTTATTAATTTGTACTTGCAATAGTTGTGTGGCCTCAGATACCACACTGCTCTGTGACTTATTTACTTCATCTACAATAAGGATTGAAATGATGCTCATATTCTTGGGCTAAGAGAATTATCCTGTAGAAAACACCTAGAACAGTACCTTAGAGAGTTTCTCACGAGTATTTGCTATTGTTATAACGAACACAGTTTTTGAAAATCAAATAGTACTGTATCTTTCTGGAGCAAGCACCTCTTCCCTGCCCTTCTTTCACAGCTGTTTTTGCCCATTTTAGCTGCTTTTCCCTGATGTTCACCTTCATTATTGCAATCATTAGGTTCCCTGGCTTTTGCACTGTAGGTACTGATGCTGTCTGTGAGAAAATAGAAGCATTTTTCTTTTCTTAGATTTTTTTAAGGAAAATCGTGCTAGGTAGCTCAGGCTGGCCTTAAAATCACTCTGTAGTCCAGGCTGGCCTCAGACTCACAGCCATCTTCCACTTCCACCTCCACCTGAGTGGGGGGCTATCAGCGAGCACCCTGTACCTGTAGATGTTGCATCCTTACACCATCACCTGCCAGCCCACTTCTCTTTATTCTTTAATTACCATTCTGCTATAATTTTTAGCTAAGTTAATATTGAGTGCTTAATCTATTTTAACAATGTATAAGTACTATTCATTTCTATGACTTTTTATTTTGCATAATACTCATTCCTTTAAAAACAAACAAACCCTACTTTCCTAGTTATATTTCTCATATTTTTCCAAAATTCTCCAAGGATAGGCTGGGGAAGTAGCTCAGTGGTCTGAGCACCTCCCTGGCAAGCCCAAGGACTTGGGTTCAATGCCCAGTACTGCACGCCATGCGGGCCACCGAGAGCAGGCGTATTGGTCACATGCTGATTCCAGGGCTGGGGAGGCTGAGACAGGAGGATCACTGAGTCCCAGCTGTGTAATGAGACCCTGTACCAAATAAATAAATAAAATATTTCAAAATTCTCCAGAGAGTTGTAGCTTCACCTGTATACTATTTTTCATATTATAATAGGTAACGATTGTAATAAATAATATTTTTCCCCCCTCAATTTCCTGAGACAGCTTCTCCAGACCCTGTCAGCCTGCTGCCCACAGTGAACTGGCTATGCCCACTGTCTGCTCCAGCTTTGCTTTGTCATTTGCTTCTTGGCCCGTGCCTTCTGCATTCATCCCTTGTCCCACCACTGTGTCCCTTGGGAGGCTAGAGTGTGTCCTCAAGTAACTTCCCAAGAAAGTAAGCACCCGCAGTGTACCTTAAGGGCTTCTATGTTACCGAGAGTTCTGTTTCTGAGGCCTGAACTGTGTAAGCAGTTAACAGTTTATAATGCATTAGCTGGCACCCTTGAGCCAGCTCAGGCCTGCCCCTCCAGCATTATTCTTTTCTGCAGAAATAATCAAATGTTCTGATCAAAGTTAGGGCCACTGAACCCAAAAGATGTTCATCCATCACTTTGGCCAGGCACAATATTCCTAGGAAAATGTATATCTCAGTAGGAGAAAGATATGCCTAGATTAAAAACCACCCATTAGGATAAGGCGGGGAAGCTGCTAGCACAAAGGCAAAGGTCTGCCGGGTAGCATGAGGCAGGCGCTTGTGAAATGTGCTGGCCTGTGAGGCCTGCTTTAGTCCAGGATGATTCAGATAGACCAGTGTACAGGGGGTAACACGGGAACTTGGTTTTCTGTGGTTAGGCGTTCAGACCCTTGGGGACTGGGAAGCGAACCAGTGCACTCCCAATAAGAGGAGTCTTTGCCAGGGCAAGCATGGGTTGGCGCTCTGCTGTCAGGGTTCTCAGGGAACCCTGGGTTCCTGGTCTGCCGCGGGCCTCTAGTGCACTGTTCCGGGGACTAGGCCATGGCTGAGACCACGGCCTGCTCTGCTGTCTGGAGCAGGTTTTCTTGGTCTGGTTGTCCCAGGCCTATGGGTTCCTCAGTGAATGGGTCAGAATAGCAAGCTCAAATGTTGTTGTTTTTTATTTTTTCCCATAATTTCATTGAAGAACAAATAGCAATGAGGCAGTTTCAAATCAAGTTGGTAGAACAGATTCAATAATTAATACATTGCATATTGCTTTCTTAGTGTTTGTTGTACAAGGTGCAGACATAATATTCTCTTTACAAACTCTATTAAAGCAGATCTCTGTATTCATTGAGTACAGAATGTAGCTGTATACCTCTTTTTTAAATAAAGCTGATTTATAGTACAGTTTCAATAATTAATACTTGTTACATTGTTATCTTCTTAGTGGTTATCCATAGTACAAGAAGCAGACAGGATATCTTGTCCAAGCACTATTAGTGCAAATCTTTCTTTTCATAGAATTACATGAAGGTAGCTGCATATTGATCCCAACTATTCTGTATATACAAATATAGAATGGTCCTTCCTTTGTTTGGTTGTTTTTTTTTTTTTTTTTGGCAGAACTGGGGATTGAACTCAGGCCCTTGCACTTGCCAGGGAAGCACTTATTCCACTGAGTCATCTCCCTGGCCAGTCCTTCCTTTGTATCTCACCTTTTTTGTCTAGTCCTGTCAGAAATGGGTATTCTATTGGTGTTCAGTTATTATAGGTGGCAAGCTCAAATGTTAATACGCATTTCCTCCAAAACAGAAAGATGTTTGGCAAGTGATGCCTGTTTGGTAGCTTGAAGGAATAATGGTACCGTAATTGCTAGTTTGATTTTGGTGAAATACTCTTATGCTGGGAGAGGCCCAGGATCACCACTGAGGTGCCAGACCCCAAGTTTCCATCCTCTGGAATCTCTGTGTTTCACCATGGGACCCAGGACACTGGGTTTTTCAGCCCCAGTCAGTATATCACAGACAACGTGTATTCTCTGGGGATGGGAGAGCCAGGGTCTCTGTAAGACTGAAGCATCATGGGAAAATTGGCCTAATCCCGAGGAAGCGAAGTTCACAGCATCTCTGCTGGGTAAAAGCAAACTGCCTTTTTTGCTTGGGGGCCACAAAAGAGAGAGAACAATTATATTTGCCAGATCAGTAGCTGTAGAACAGTATGAGACATAAGTCTGTTTGCTCCACTACAGACCATCTTGTTAAAGCAGTAGTTATTCTCCAAGGTTTGTGAGCCTTCAAAGCCCGTTAGGCACATCTAATAGGGATGATGTAAGGATACCCAGACCTATAACTGCTGTGATTGTCCTACAGGTGCAGAGTTGAGTTATCCATGTCTTTTTCATTTTTATTTTATTAGTACTGTACATGGTTGTAGTACGTGATGTTTACATTCATCTGGTGGAGTAGATACTACACATAGCACAGTTTAGTTGTTTGTTTTGAGACAGGGTCTCACTATGTAGTTCAGGCTGGTCTCAAACATCCAGCAATCTCCTGCCTCAGCTTCCTGAGTGCTGGGATTACAGATATGTGCCACCACACCCGGCCACAGCTTGTTTCTTTTTATAATTCCCTTCCCTGCCCACTGAGCTCTCTCTCTCTCTAACCCCTTTTCCTCCTTTTCATTCTTGTTCTTAGCCCATGTTTATGCTTGGTACCTGCGTGTGGCATATCCTGATTCTTCTTCTCCTTCTGTGTGGCATATTCTGATTCTTCTCCTTCTGCTCCTTTTTCTCTCCTGCCTGCAGTCTCTTAGACCCCTTCCCATTTGCCAAAGCTCCAACCCCTTGCTTCCTTCCATCCTTCCTTTATTTTATTTTATTTTATTTTATTTTATTTTATTTTATTTTATTTTATTTTATTTTGCAGGACTGGGGATTGAACTTAGGACCCTGCACTTGCCAGGCAAGCGCTTATTCTACTGAGCTATCTCCCTAGCCCCTATCCTTTACTTTGCTCTGTTTTTATACTTTACTTTCTCAAATGCGAGGTGCCACGTAAGCTTCTGTGTCTGATTTATTCCAATGAACATTTCAGTTCCCAGGTGGATTCATTTCCCTATGAATGTGTCACATTTACACTTCTTCATAGCAGAGGAGTATTTCATTATGTAGAGATCCACATTTTCTCCACTTGATCTTAGCCAAAAGACCGAGAAGCAGTACTGCATTGTCTGTATCCATTCATCAATCGATGGGTGCACAGGCTGCTTTCCAGATTTAGCTCTGATGACTTGCACCACTCTGATGACTTACACAGGTATGCCTTGTTGGGAAGTTACCTGGAAGTGTAATAGCTGGCTCATGTGGAATTTCTATATTAGTTCTTTGGAAAATGTCCATCCTGACTTTTGCAAGTTGTAGTTGTTTACTAGCACTGGACTCCATTGTGGTGGTAGTAAAGATGGGTGATTACTCACAGTCTGTGTCCAGTTTTACCTCTGAGGGCTCAGAGGGACTGCATTTTAACTGTGACCTGAGCAGGACAGAGTCTCAGAGAGGACAGTCCCATCTGAAGGTGCTGTGGCTTTTATTTTTTAGTATTCATTTATTTATTTATTTGGTACAGTGTCTCACTACACAGTTCACACTCTCCATGATCCTCTTGTCTCAGCCTCCTCAGCACTGGGATTACAAATGTGTGCCATCGTGCCCAGTTTCAGTGGCTGGCACAGCCCGGGGCCAGCATGGCAAGCAGTACCATGGATTGAACCTGGGCCTTGCACTTGCTAGGCTGTAGACCACCAAACTATCTCCCTGACCCCACTGTGACTTTTTACTGATAGAATCATGAAGCAAAAAGGACAAAGAAGGACATCTGTTCAGGAGTTCATAGGCAGGACAGGGAAAGGTGAGAGATCGAGATGACTGACCACAGAGATCATCTAGGTCGCGAATCAGAGGACGGGGGCTCAGGACCAGTGCGTACATTTCCTGAGGCAGCATGTTTGGGTCCTGCCTGGCCTGTTACCTTGCAGGCTGCCCATCAGTCTTTACTGTGTTCGGGGAGCTCTGGGCTGTGGCGCCGAGGGCCGCTGATCTCCACATAACCATCTCACATGTGCCTCTAGCCAGTTCCCCCATGGGTTCCTTTGCCACCAGCAATGGAGAGGGTTTCCTTTTTCACCACATCTCCTCAGCGTCTGTTATTCTTTGACTTCTTGTTCTTGTTTTCTTTTTAAACTTTGGGAAGGAGTGCCTACTTCGAGAGTCACCGCCATGATGCCCTTCTTACCGTGGGGTTAGAAATTTCTAGGGCATGACTTCATCCTCTGCATCTACTTATGTGTGCACCTGTCCTTCTGAGCTTCGTAGGAATGACCTATAGAATGACAGAGCAAGTTCAAGGACTTGCTAGGCCTATGGGGGCACCAACTTGGGGTCAAATTCCATTTCCCTTAGCACGGGGCCAGTGTCCAAAGATACACAGTGCCTGGCCTTTCCCTGTTGCATCGTAACTGTGGCAAGGGTCAGCATTTCCACTGGGAAAAGTTAGAAGAGGCACTTCAGGCCCTGCTCTGGGTTCTTCCTCAAGGATAAACAGTTCCTCCTTATGGGAGTAACTCCGTCCTGGAGGAGGAGGCGCCCTGCAGTGTATCAGAGGCTCATAAACCTTCATTTCACCAAAGTCATTCTGGTGTGCAGATCAAAGAGAACCTCAAAAAAATTGTCCACCTATTTTAGGCCTACGGCTCTTATAATCCAGTTATCACTGTGGAAGATCTCCTGGGATCGAATTGTGTTTATTATGTTAACAAATGCTGTGTGGTCTGGAGTTCAGGCAGAGCACAAGATGATCATTTATCTCCAGTCCTTGATACCTGAGGTCCCAGCTGGAATGCTTGGAGACTAGAGTCATCTGAAGGTTCCTTTACTCGCCTGTCATGACGCCAGGCGACAGTAGGTGTTAGCTGGGGACTTCAGTTCCTTCCCTTATAAACCTCCTCATGTGCTCTGAGCACTGGCTGACTGGGCACAAATTTGAATATGTGTGAGAATTTAAGTCATCTCGATCTCTCACCTTTCCCTGTCCTGTCTATGACAGAGCGGTGTTCACAGGGTGAGCATTCACAAGACAGATATGGTAGAAGGGCTGTCACTTCTCTAGCCTTAGAAGTTGCTCGGCACCATTTCTGCTGTAACTTCAGGCTCTTAATGTGCTGGGGAAGAGAGGAAGATGCTCCACCTCCCTGTGAAGAGGGGGCAGCTCGCATCGTAAGTGTGTGAGAAGGGATAAGTATGAGTGCAGCCATTTGTAAAATATATGTTCTGGGCTGGGGAGATAGCTCGGTAGAATAAGCGCTTGCCTGACAAGCGCAAGTTCAATCCCCCATACTGGAAAAAAAAAAAAGTATATATTCTGCTACTCATAGGAATGCCAGATTTTCATCACTGCCATTTATCCATCCTGGCACTAGGAAACTTAGCATTGCAAGTATTTGTCAGATCCCTGTGTGTGAATGATTATTGTAATTTTTCATTTTATATATATATATATATATAAAATGTTGAATCTGTGTATTTTATGTAGAGTACAAAGTATGAAACATAGTGCTCTTAAGAAGTTTGAATATGTGTGAGAATTTAAGAAATTTCATTTCTGTGTTTTATATTGCCATAGAATATTGTCCATCTTCTTGAGGATTTTTTTTTTTTTCATTGTATTTAGGTGCTAGGAATTGCACCCAGGCTCTAACGCATGCTGAGTCCACACTCTACCACCGAGTTATACCTTCAGGGACTCAAACTTGAGATTATTAGGTACCAGACAATTTCTTTTCATGCCTTGTCATTCTTGTTATAATTGTAGAGTTTTATTCAGATTAAAATTTCTTGTTTTTGTCTCTGTTCAGGTACAGCCCTATTTTTGGCAAAGATGGTGTATTTTTATTTTCTTACTAACCCTAAAGCTAAATGAGCTATTTTCTTTTAATAATATCTGCCTGACTCCAAAGATGAAATGAATGTCATTGAATTACAAAAAAACAAACAGCTGTCCTTTCAGCCTCCTGGTGGCTGTGTGGGTTACTGTCTGGGAGGGCGAAAGCAGTTCTTCCCAGAAGCGTTTAAGGAGAGAGAAGGTAGTTCCCTGGTGAGTAATACGTCAGGGCGTTTGGGCATTTTCCAGTACCATCATCACCCATGCCCCTTGTCCTTCAGGTGCATTAGATGACTCAGCCTCTCCCGAGCATCTGTACGCAATCATTGCCCATTCCATTCCATCTTGGGATGTCACCTTCCCAGCCTGTCCCCTCCCAAGCAAATTCCTGTGCCACCTTAATAAGACCAATCAAAAGTCCTGTCGGCCTGATGCCACCCTCCAACCCCCAAAGACACAGAGCACTTTGTGAATATGTCCAATTACTATAATGCAGGCTCCTGGGGCTGTAGAGAAGCAGTGAGTAATACCTCCCTACCCAACACTCCGCAATTAAGAATGATTTGTCTCATAAATTATCGATTTTAAAAACCTGTCATTTCCAGGTAGAAGGATAATTGTTAAAATGCAAATTCCTCATCTTAATGAGTCATTTTCAGGAGGGTGCATGTTCTTGGCAGGTCTCTGTGCACCACACCCTAGTGGAAGGTACATCACACTGGCCTTCTTGTGTCTCCCCAGCCTCCTGTCACCCAAGAGCCCTTTGGAATCTCTGTTCATAGCTAGTCTTGCTTTTCACATTTTTCAAGCCATTTATTTGACCTTCAGATTCTTCAGGAAGATTATTTTAATTTAACATCCAGATGTGGATCTACATTCTGGAGCCCCCTACCTTAGAATTTACTTTTTAACTGATGTATAATTTTGTGTATGGTTTTTCAGTTAACCTATATTCATACAGGGGTGTGTGTGTGTGTGTGTGTGTGTGTGGTGTGTGTGCGCACATGCACTTTTGAAATATTGTGGAGTTAATAAGTGGCTCGGTGATATATTTTGTTTTACAGAGCTTTTGTTATATTATACATTTTGTTATATTATGCATTTGTTATAGTATACATTTATGTTAGCAAAATATCATTTAAGGTATAAGTCACACCTGATACAGATTTCTCACGGGACTGCAAAAAATAAACTATTATATAAAATGTAGTTAAATCTGTGTTTCAATAGGTAATGTGTTAAGCATTGATTTTCTAACCAAACTTATTTGGAAAGCATCAAATCAACAAAACCCGTTCTAGTATTAAATCTTTGAATAATACCCTTCTGGGAACCAGGTGTGGTGGCTCATGCCTGTAATCCCAGCACTTTGGAGGGTCACTGTGAGTGTGAGACCAGACTGGGGGGTACAAAAGTAAGCATAGAGCCAGCCTGACTGTGTAGTGAGACCCTGTATCTAAATAAATAAATAAATGAAATTGAATACCACCCTTCAGAACCAATAAGGTCAGAAGAAACCAGAGACAAAATGTTTCTTTATTTCCATTTCTTAGATAATGCTTTACAGGATAATACTTCAGACCACGTGTTCATGCAGTAATTTTTTTTAAATGACTCAGTAAAAGAAAGTGAATACTGCCTGCTCTGCCCACATGATTGAAATGTAATCCTTAAGGCATTTATGACAAAAGACCTACTCAAGAAAGCTTCTACTAAAATATAAAGCCATTGTGGTAGGCTGAAAAAAAAAATACTATTATAAATCTTGATTAAACCCTAAAATAAAAATAATGGGAAAAATAATAAGCACATGACCAGACAATTTGTGTCAATGATGATAGTGTCTCTTAATAAACTCACCAGAGATCTTTATGTTCTTGTATTCAGAATAGCTTATGCAATTTCACCACCTTGGTTCATGATTGTAAGTTTTTTACAAGCTTTTAAGAGCATTAAAAATGTATTTTGTCTTTTGCTTTCTTTTTCCACCTAACTTTTTAAAGAAAATGATCTCAGACAAGTTCAGGAAGCAGACTCTAGTGGATGATGACAGAAGTGGAGCCAGTGTTGCCTTCACAGGTGGAAAACATAACAGGTCAGAGCCGCGTGAAGGAAATGCCCATTGTCCTCCATGATCAGAGGCTTCATGTCCATAAACTGACCGAAGTGAAATTTCTTCCATGGCTTCAGAAGTCCATCCTGCAGCCAAATCATGACAGCAAGGTACAAATAAGGACTTGCAGTTCATTTCCTGAGGCCATTCCAGGGCTGTGGAAGGTGGCAGCAGGCTGCGTCAGATTACCAGTCCTCTGAATTACACCAATCCCATTCCAGTCAGAGTACTACCTTGGCTCTGAAGCAGGGCACCTCCTTACCCTCAAATCAGGGACCTCTAATGACAACCCTGAGAAGCCTTGCAACCTGGAATTGTGGAAGGTACCGTGGAGCAGTGCTGAGGACATCCTGGAGTCTGAGTTCTCCATTTGTTGTTCTAATCTGAGGACCTCTGTTCCTGTGTCCTCGTGTATGCAGTGGGAGTGATTATGATATTTCTGTAGCTTGATGAGGTACTTGACATATAGACAATAAATGTTATTTGTCACGATGGTGATAGTGATAAATAAGTGTAGATTATTATTTCTGGACCCCCAAAGGAGAGATTCATGGCAAGCCTCTTACCAAGCCGGAAAACCATCAGGCTTGAATACCTAAAAGGAGTATTATTGTACTATTGAATTTACTAATGCTTTTTTTTTTTTAAGAATGCGCCTTTAAATTTTCATTTCCAGTGTATTATTAAATTCCTGCAGTCTTGATAAATGAGAAAGATCAAGAAAGGATCTGAGATTGGTTTCATAGAAAATCTAAAAACATGAACTCAAGAGTAAAGATTTGGGGAAAGGCTGGCATGGTGGTATGCACTTTAGTTTCGGCATGCAGAAGCCTGAGACAGGAAGATTGCCAGTTTGAGGCCAGCGTGGACTGCACAGCAAGACCCTATCTCAAAAGAGATTTGAGAAGATGACTGTTAAGAATGTAGGGTTGGGGCTGGAGGAATAGCTCGGCAGTCTAAGCTCCTGCTTGGCAGCACAAGGACCCAGGTTCAATTCTGCAGTACTACATACTATGCCAGCCCCAGAACCCAGATGTGTGGCTCTGAAACCCTGTGTGGTGGCACAGGCCTATAATCCTGGTGCTGGGAGGCTGATACAAGAGGATCACTATGAATGAGTCTGAGCTGCATAGTGAGACCCTGTACCAAAACAGAATCATTTAAAAAAAATAAAAACATAGGGTTTACACTTTAAAATTGTTTCCTGTCAAGACAGTGTTAGGTTTACGAAGTTGCTAGAGTATTGTATGCTCTGGATTTAACCTATGATAGTCTTCAGGAAAAATGCAGTCTATAAAAAAGTTTAAATTTTAATCTCATTTATTTGCTGCCATATAAAAAAGTCCTTTGCTTTCAAATTTTCATTCACACTAGCTCATTGTTTCCTAAAGGCAAGAAACATTTATTTCATTCCACATGAAACTTTTATTGTGTGCTATCAGGGATCAAACTTGGGACCTTGTGCTTACTAGGCAGGTGCTTATGCCATTGAGCTACACCTATGACCCCCACATGAAACTTTAACAAAACTATACAGAATATTTTATACTTACTGAAAGTTTTTGCCAGACTTATTCAGAAACACAGAGGTGTGTTTCTTCTGGTAAATCCTACAATTTGCCATTTGGTAAAAAATGTTTCTATCATACCCATTTGTCTCCAAGTAGTAAAGAATTCAACCTAAGTTAACTTGAAAAATTATAAATGCTTTGATTGCATTTGGTTGCTGTTTCATGAAGGATTTACTCTGTCTCTTCTGTCAAGTGTACTCATTGCTAACAGCAATCTGATCTGGTTTGAGATGACCATGTCCCCAGCTCCTGTTTTCCAAAGTGAGAATTACTTATTCTTTGAAAGGATGCAGGAAATTGGCACCCACTCACAACTAATTTCTAAACTACTTGAATGTGTACAGAAAGAAAATGTTTTGATTGAAAGGAAACATCATCCTCATGCTGTAGGAAATAACAATAGCAAAATCATGGTCTCATACGTGTTTTCCTAAGGAAAGCAGGAGTCCCCAGGACAGACCTGCTGCACTCATGGTCCCCGCGAGCTGGGTGGTGCCATGTCTGCTCCTGGTGCCTAGTATCTCTTCCAGGAAAAATGTTAGCACTGCTGTTTGCAGTTCTTCCTTATGCTGGATTCTTCCTTGCTGCACCACCAGGAACATAATTGCAGAAATGAAGTGTTAAGAGATTGTTTTGAGATTTTGCCGATTAGAACAATAAAATCAAGAGAAGGACAGTTAGGCGGACACTTTACAGATCCAGAGGGAAACCCCATAAAATACTCTTCCTTGTTTCTGAGTCCAACCTCAGCTGAGGAGGAACTGAGAATCCTTACTTTCAGAGAATTTTAGCTTCACATTACCACTTGTAACAGAAGTGAAGCAGTATTAGCAGTAATACAAGCTAAGTATTCAGTGATCCAAGTATTAACATGTAACATGGCAAATCTAATAGACATGCACATGGTTTTTGTGTAGTAGAAATAGTTTGCTGAAAGTTTAAATGCATTTATATTGTTGATGTATTTTTAAAAGGTTGAAGCGCTAAAAATATCTTTATCACTAGGAGTAAAAATGTATTTAAGAGTGTTAGCTCATTCAACCAACATTTCTGAAATTTCACCATTACCACACATGGTTCTTAATGTGAAGATGCAGGAAAAAAGTAACAGGGCTTGTTCTTGGCTTGGAAGCCGGCTGGGAAGGTGAGTCTGGCTGTGGTGTTGTGCAGTACAGTTCCTATGACAGCACAAGGGACAGTGTGATGGTGGGACAGGAAAGAGCAGGCTCCGCCTAGCAGGTAACACCAGCCCTGACTCCTGAGAGAAGGAAAAAGAGCATTAAAAGCTGACGAAAAGCCTGTTCCCCACAGGTAAACGTGGTAGCAGAGGACACACTTGGGATGCAGGTGCTTCTGTGTGGTTGTGTCGCAGAATTCCATGAGGATGGTGCCCTGCAGGGATCATATCAGAAAGAACTGTGTGCGTCGTGCTGAAAAGTTTGCATTTTACCAGGAAATAAATGGAAGATGTTGCAGAACTATACCTCCTAATAAAACAATTGCGGCTCAGATTAAGGCTAATGTACTAGGATTTATTTTTTTCCTGCTCCTGGGTGCGAGACATCTTGATAATACGCTTGAGAGTAGAGTGTGCTAGTCTCCAGGTTCTAGTGCTAGTTGCAGAGGTAACAGTAAGCAAAGTTTCCTCACCTGTAGACAGAGCTCATTAGAAGGTTGGTGTGAGAAGTACAGACTTGGTCACTGAAATATCAGTGTGTACAGCACATTGTAAGCAAAAACTATGAGCTGAAATAATCTCCATCACTGTGTAAAACTGCTCTTGGAAAATATAGCTGGAATGTCCAGGGGATCATTCTAGCATGTGGAGTTAGGAGCAATTTATCAGCACTGCTGAATCTGCTGTGTTGCTTAGAGTAGTTGAGCTCCTTAAGGAGAACCACCTCGTCAGCAGCACGGCTAGGAAAGACCTCCTGTGAGCAAGACACATCGATTGTATATTTGAGATTTGTTTTTCAGATTCTCCTGCCCAAGCACAAGTAAGAAAAGAAAGTTTAAATTTCATGGTTAAGAGCAATATCCAGAGAAAAGCTACATCCTGATCTGTTACTTAAAAGAGGAAACTATCGAGGTCCAAGAGAGGATCAAATCAACGTTTCTTGTGTGTTCCTCTGTTGTCTGACAGGCCACCAAAGAGGGAGTGCATGTCACACTTTTAATTTGCTATTAGATTACAACTCATTGTTTATAAAATGTCCATGCAGCGCCATGATACAGTATTTTTATCTTTGGAAGTTTTTCTCATTGTGCCACATAAATTTAAAATACAAGTTAGTAATTTCAATATGGTTGCATTTTAAAATTAGATTTAGAGTGGATTTACTACATGGCTAACACTATCCCTAAAAAGGGGGTGGGGACTAGGAGCAAACTCATTGAGGGGAGAAGCGAGATGCAGGTGGCTCTGGGTCCCCGTGGACATCCCCAGCCGAGCTGCTTCAGCCTCAGTGATTGACAGGCTGTCCTGTGCGTGTGGTGGCTAGAGTGCTCCAGAGCTTTTCTCTGTCTCGGAATCATAATGCTGGGTCAAGAGCTGATGACCAGTCTTGGGCAGGCGACAGGGCACAGTGGCAACCCCTCGGGCACGTTGATGGCCATCAAGATGGTCCCTTAATTCTAACCAGGGCAGTGGCTACCTGAGATAGCTGCACCTTCCCATCAGTCCCCACCAGTATTTGATGATAAAAGTTCTGAGAGTAGAAGGGCTATTTGTCAGCATTCCATAGCATGATGTTGGCTTTCTGTGTTTTATTTTGTTAGTGTTCCTATATCCCTCCCTGCAAGAGAGAAAATCAGAAGAACTTGGAAAGCGTCATGAATTGGCAGCAGTACTGGAAAGATGAGATTGGCTCCCAACCATTTACTTGCTATTTCAATCAATATCAAAGGTAATTTGGTGTTTCTGTGCATATCAATATTATTTGTATCCTGTGAAATTTGTTACACTGGCAACTCATAGGTTTGTGTTTGCTTGGTAAAAAGTACAACTTAAAGATGGTTTCAACTTTCCTGCCTGTAGAAAAAGTCGTTCTTGCTCTATAGGGTGCAAAACATATTTGGTTGTTCTAGAGAATGACCAAGGAGAGAACTTGTACCGTAGAACTTGCTTTCTACACACACTTTATATGGGAGCATTGTGTCCTAGCAGTGTGCCTGGAGAAGGATCCTGTGTGTATAAGCTACACACTGAGCAGATCTGTCAACAGTCTGGGCTTAAGAGGTGAAATAAATGGCCTAGTGAACACAACTGCTAAGATTTTTGTAAAAAATGGAATCCAGTACTCTGATTGCCAGAGCTCGTATTAACCAACTCCTGGTCCCAAGTGAGGAACTGAGTGAGAAGTGGTAGGGCAGCAGAGGCATTATGGGAGCAACAAGAGTTGTTGAGTTAGAAAGAACAGGACTTAAGGGCAAGGTGAGTGACAAGGAAAAGAAAGGTGCCAGCATGGCTGGCTATGGGGAGAGGATAGCCCAGCTCTCGGTGTGCTCAGTTGGAGGTGCTGCTAAGAGAGTTGGAGAGTGCCCTGAAAGAGTTAGAAAGAGACTTCTAGCTCAGAACCAGGAGGTCGGAGTGGTGTCATATGGCTCCGGGACTCATTGGCACACAGGCTGTGACTGAAGCCAAGAGAAAGAGAGGGCTCTGGGAGCAGAGTGGGAAGAGAAATGCTGACAAAATTACACTGACATGGTAGGTTGAAGGAGATGGAAGGGCCAGAGAGTCATGGGAAGGTCAGAACAGAGTGTCAGAAGGACTGTGCTTTAAGGAGAAGGATGCTGAGAAGTCACTTTTAGTCACTTGCCAGGCCATGGAGGTCATTACAAAAATAATTTTTGCATTAAATTGAGTAAAGCTGGCCATGGTGGCACACACCTGTAATCCCAACACTCAGGAGGGTGAGGCAGGAAGTTCGTTGTGAGTTCCAGACAAGCCTGGGCTATAAAGTGAGTTCAAGACCATCCTGAACTGCATAGCCAGACCCTCCCTCCCTCTCTCTCTCTCTCTCTCTCTCTCTCTCTGTCAGACACACACACACACACACACACACACACACACACACACACGTAGACCAGAATGAGTAAAAACAGTGAGGGCTTAAGCACATTAGTGTGACACTGCTTAGTCATCTTCTATGACCTGCATCAAACTAAAAAGCAGAGTGAAAAGGTCACTTACAGATTGGGAGACTATATTGACAAATGGTAATTGGATAAGGGGTTGAACTCCAAAATATGTAAAGAACTCCTGCAGCTAAATAGTGAAAAATACTATCAAGCTGATCAAAAAAGAGGCTAAAGACATAGCATAGACAGAGAAATGGCTGACAGGTGTGTAGCAGTGCTAAGATCTCTTCACACCTGCCAAGATGGCTATTCTCAAAGAGCAAAGACAGGTGTTGGAAAGGATGTGGAGAAATTGGCTCCTGTGCACACTGTTTGTGAGGATCCAGTGCAGTGCAGTCAGTATGAAATCCATGGCATTCCCTTAAAGATTTGCGAGCTCTGCTACATGGTTCAGTAGTCCCACCCCTGATGCAAATTTCAGTGCTTGAAATTAGAATGGTAAATAGACACTACTTCTGTGTTCATTTCCATGATATTTATGATCCACATCCAATTTATGGAAACAACATAAAGAAAATAATTTGTGTAGGACACGTTGGTCTGCCCATACCCCAAGATACTCAGGAGACTGAGGCAGGAGAATCACTTGAGCCCAGGAGTGTGAGACCAGCCTGGCAAACATAGAAAAACTCCATTTTAGAGCTATGAAGGAGAAGGAAAAGAGGAAGATGAGAAGCCGTAGCATGTACATACAGTAGAGCACCACTGAGCCTTTAAAAGAAAGAAATTCTATAATTGCGACAATGTGGAGGAACTTTGGAAATATTATGCTAATTAAAACGAGTCAGGCACAGCAAGGCTGAAACTCTGAGTCCACTTATGTGAAGTGGAGCAGTCAAGTTTGCAGACTGCAAGAGTGTCAGGAGTAGTGGCTGGGGTGAAGAGGAGATGCAGATTGCTGGCCAGTAGGCATGAAGTCCATCAGGTCGGGTGAGTAAGTCCTGGACATGAGCATTGCATCATAGTCCAATAGCACCGTGTTGTACACTAAAGACTGAGGATTCCTGTTACAATATTCTTACCACGTAAATGACACTAAGACAATGAGAAGGACTTTTTTTTTTTTTTTTTGAGGGGGGAGCTGGCTCAGGCTGCCTTAAGGGCAGGTCTGGAAAAGCAGGTGGAGCTGGGTATCCTGCACCTGACTAGACACTAAGCCAATGAAAATCAAAGTTTTCATTACTGAAAAAAAAGTTTGGAAGGAGGTCATTGAGTGGAGAACAAGAGCAGATATGGGGGAGCAAGCCTGCTATAGGCTAAAATTGCTTAGGAAGGAAGAAAAATTGAATGTGTACAGCAAGATAAAGATGGATCATGTCTTGGAGAAAAAGAGAGGGGATGAAATGAAAAGCTCTAGAAGTGGGGAGGCTTTTCCTTCTGGGTGGCAGCACAGTGACAGGGAAGAGGCCCAGCAGGAAGTGCAGCTTGGCGCACCCCCCACTGTGGAATTGTGAGCTTCCTAGGGCTTCTGGCCCTGCACCACAAACTGGTCTCTGAGGGGAAATGAGGTGAACCTGAGCCTGAAGTTGGAGGTAAGCAGGGTGCGCGCTCTACCGTCTGCCCTACTCAGCTCTGATCATTTAATGAACTTCTTACCCTCCTTGGTGTTATGATCTGTGAAGGCCACTTCTCCTTGGTGAATCCTGTGTATATTCAGTATCCAAGTAAGAGGCTATTTTTCCAGGTTAGTGTGAACGACCTGAAAAGAGTGAATCCTGTATTACGCGCTGAAGGGGAAATGCTTTTTTTCATGTTCTCATCATAGAACTCTGACACCAAGGAAGCAGGGTTTCCCACTCCAGAAGTTCTTCAGTGTCCTCTGGGCACCAGCTGCTCTTGTTTAGCTCAAATCAGTGCAGTGCAGTTTGACTCAGATCGATTCAGTGACAGTATTTGTCTACCCAGAGTTAGCATCAGAGCCACAAGACTGTCCCCATTCCAGACACTGATCTTGGGTCCCAAGTTTCCACTCATGCTTTTGGGCATCCTACTCTAAAGTGGGAGTTTGCACTATCTTCCTCGTGTTCAGTAATTGGCAGGAGGGTCTCACAGAACTCAGGAAACCCTTTACTTTTTATGCCAGCTTAATTATAAAAGATGAAACTTGGGAGCAACCAGATAGAAGACACGCTTTAGACGAGACATCCCCTCCACTACACTCCTCTCCCAGCACCTTGATGTGGTCACCAATTCAGAAGATCCATGAGCCCTGTTGTTCAAGGGCTTTGTGGGGCTCCGTTACTAGGTGTCACTGAATAACTCATGTGCTATATTTCACATAAATTTTAGTGTGGTAAATTCAAGTCTCTCATTCTTTCATCAGAAAGAACACACATTCCTTACCTGTCATTTCACTGCCCCACCCCTAAACTGCAGGGATGTAGAAGTAGGGGTGGTCTGCTAGAGCCCAGGCATGTTGGAGACATGATTTTGAGTCAATCTGGAGAAGCAGGAGCTTCGAGTTTGGCTCTTTCATCATGACATATGTGAGAGGAAACAAGGGTGCTGTTAGGAGATGGGAAACATGGCAGCTCCCTGGTGCCATCTACTCTTACACTTTTTACTACTGCTAACTATGAAATTGAAATAGACTTACTGTATCGACATCCAGATGCTCCTGATAAGCTGAACTTTATATTCAAAGTAACCTTTAGCTTTCACGCAAATGCAGGAAATCATGGAGAGTAGTTACCAAAAAGTTTCCATTTTCAAGAAAAGGATGTTATTTTTAAAATCTAAGAAGAATGTAAGAGGAATCTTAGTGTTTCACTGTGTAAATCTTATCAGGGCACATCGTGTTGAGGAGCAGAGCCCATGGTGGCCAGACAGCTGCAGAGCCATGCCTGCAGGCCCCTGGGCCCGTCCCTGTGTGGTCATCGTGGCAGCCTCATGCCCTGGGCTGTGTGGTTCATTTGTGCTTGTCTTTATTTCTCTCCGTTCTCTGCCTTGAGGATCGCTGACTCCTTCATGTAGATTTCTTCTCTACAGTTAGGCAAATAAAGTCCCTTATGCTCCTTTTGTATCCCTCAGCCCTTCCCTGGCCTATCTTCTCTCAGCAAAACCCAACTTCTGACCCCTTAACAAGCATAGCTTGGAATCCAGAAAGCTTCTCTGTACAGATACCTTTCAAATATTTCCCTTTTACCCTTCTTTTAGCTATCCCTTAAAGGGAAAATTTTTGCTAAGAAACAGTTATTTGTTCCTCATTGTATCTAAGAAAAAGGAATGCTTGGTCTTTATTGTTGAGATTTTCCTTTTATGGACAGCATGTACTTCTCTCTACAAATTTGCTTTTTAATGCTTTGTTTTATAAATTTGACTGAACAGAGTTCATAGAGCTCACAAAGTAGGCTCATACACAAATGCACAAACCCTCTCACCAAGTGAACAAATCTAGACACCATCTGTGTGGTCTCTTGAATTCATCCCTGCACCACTGTCTCAGTTCTGGCCTTTGGATTGTGGAAATGACCTTCATTCATCTTACAGACTTGGTCTTTCTTTTGCCCGTCATGCACAATTCATGAGGTTTGGTCTCACTTTATTTAAATCACTATTTGATTTCTTCATCATCTTTGATTCAGTTTTTTTGTCTTTTTATTGTCCATAAGATAAAAGCCAGGCTCTTCCAATTCAGTCCTCAACTTCTGAGTTACATGATAGTCATGGGTAGAACAATAGGAG
Source organism: Ctenomys sociabilis (assembly GCA_004027165.1). Classification (NCBI taxonomy): domain Eukaryota; kingdom Metazoa; phylum Chordata; class Mammalia; order Rodentia; family Ctenomyidae; genus Ctenomys; species Ctenomys sociabilis. Next base: position 20,464 of record PVKA01022176.1, read on the forward strand.
AAAGAAATGAAGACATAAAACAGGAGACATGCACTGTGCTTCCCTGGAGAATACTTGTCTTAGTTACTCTTGTTGCTGGGATAAATACCCAACAGTCAAAATGAGGGGAGAAAGGTTTATTTAGCTCACAGTTATTGGTGGTTTCAGGACACTGGAGGAAAGCCTGGGGCGCTGCCATGTCCAGGATGACCCTCTCCACATCTCTAGGAAAATACAGGCTAGGGAGTTTAACGGTTCACACCTCTCTGGCCCCGCCCCTTGGGCCCCTCCTTGAATATCTGGCCCTGCCCTTCAAGCCACTCCTTGCTCCTCCAGTCATATTTGCCCCATAACTTACATGAAATTTGGGGGGGGACAACTAGACACAAACCATAACATTCAACCCCTGGATCCTCAAAGTCTCATGCACATCCCTTTGTCCAAAAGACATTTTAGCCCATCTGTAAGAGTTGCCAAAGTCTCAACAGTTTTAGCATTGCTGAAAGGTCCAAGTCCCAAGTCTCCTCCAAGACCCAAGGCAAACTCTCAACTGTGAGCCCCATTTAGCCCAAAATCCAGCAGAGCAAACATTAACTATAGTTCCATGTGGAGCATCCAAAGCAATCTGGCAAATTGTGACTTCATGTGTCTCCACTCCTATGGCACTCATGGTGGTAGCTCCCATGTTTTCTCTCTTAGGCTAGCTTTGCTCCCTCTTTGCAGTTTCCCTTAGATGATCCATGTTCCTGGCTTTTCCAAACTTCTGGGGTTTCCACTGAATATCTTCTCACTCACAGTTTCACACACTGCCCTCTCAGGGGCACACTGCCTGGCTTCCCAGGCCTTCTGAAATTGAGGTGGAAGCCTTCTTAACCTGAGAATTCCTGCATTCTGCATGCGCCTAAAACCAATGCCATTTGGGTGACGCCAATGTCTGTTGCCAGCTGGAGCAGTAGCCAGGCTTCCCTCTCTCTTGACTGTAGGGGTCAAATGCCTGGATTGCTGAGCATTCTGACCCTGATTCTGAAGAACAGATTCTCTGTCCTGGTGCCATTCTGTGATCTGCTATGGCTGCTGCCTCCATTCTGGAACCTGCTGTGGCCACTGCCTCCATTCTGGAACATAGGGCTCTGCAGCTTTCTCCTCAAGCAAAGTGCCTCAACCTTGTGATTCTGAAGCTGCAAAGGGCGAGAACTTGCCCCCTCCTGTGATGTCCTCAGGACTTCTTTTCTACTTTCCTTTTCCTCCTGGGCAGTGGAGATCTCAGCTCTATCTTTGCAGCCTACAACCTTCCTGGTACTTTCTTTCCAGCCAAACTCACAAGATTTTAAATCATTCTGTTGGACTCTTTGCTCTTCATTCTCAGCATATATTTGACTAAAAGCCCCCAACAATAAGTATGCCATTGCCCCAATATTTGACTGCTTTGAGATTTCCTTTCAAAGATTAATCAGTCCTCCATGTTTAATTTCAGTCTCAGGAAAAATCTCTAGACCCAGGCAAAATTCAGACAAACCTTCTGCCAAGCCAAAACACAAATGATCTGAAGTCCAATAACCAGTGCAGTTCTTCTTCCAAGCAGAAACCTCATGGGCCGGGTCTTTACAGATTGGCTTTCTATCAGTCTTCTGGTCTATGCTCTGACCAGAACCTCCCCCACAGAATGGCTAAAACTATTCCAGCACTTCACTCTTAGATGACATCTCCAAACCTTCCCAATCTCTTCCCATAAGCCATTTTCAAAAGCTTATAATCCACATGATCAGGTTTAGCCACAGCAACAACTCCCCTCCTCTGGGTGGTTTCAAGACCCTGGAGGAGAGGCTGAGGCGCTGCTGTGTCCAGGATCACCTTCTCTACATCTCTGAGAAAGCACCCACTAGCCAGTTTAACATTTCATGCCTCTTTGGCGCTGCCCCTCAAGCCACTCTTTTCTCCTCCAGTCACATCTGCCCCATAACTTACATGAGGTTTTGGGGGACAACTAAACACAAATCATAACAAATACCATACAGTCTGGGGTGGTAATGTGAACTTTGTCACAAAGTATAGTGATGCTGTGAAGGAAGACCTGGGGACACCACTGTATAACATGGTGGGTAAGTTCAGAGACCAAGCTTGTTCAGGAATTTGCTAGATAAAAAGTGAGAGAAAGTGAGTCCCCAAATAAAGCATCACTGTGCACGAAGTTACTGAGGCAAGAAAGAGTTTGGTGAATTTTAGGACCCAATAGGCCACCAACGCAGTGGCAGGAGAGCTGGGAGTAGAGGGGACTGTGTGGTTGATACTGGAGGGAAAAGTAGTCAGCATTTAGATTTCTCTTCAATGTAGCCATTGATGCTATCCAAAGAGCAGCCAGTGATGGTGCAGCCAGTGATGGTAGTTGCTGACTGTAGCCATTCAGCAGGCAGTGATGATAGCCATTGATATTAGCCATTGAGCAGCCAGTAGAGGTGGCCATTGATGGTAGCTAATGATAGTAGCCAATGACAGTAACCATTGATGGTAGCCAATGATGGTAGCCATTGATGATAACTAATGATGGAACCAATGAGAAGCCATTGGTGGTAGCCAATGATAGTAGCCAATGTTGCTAGCCATTGATAGTGGCCAATTATGGCAGCCAGTGATGATGGCCAGTGATGGTAGCCAGTGATAGTAGGGGTGGTAGCAATGTTTAAGCTTTTTTCACTGCTTGCTCTGACCACGTCATGTTGCTCTGTTTCTCATGCACCTTGATGCTTTGCTTTTGGCCCTTTTCCCTCACCAGGGAACATCTTCGCCTATTCACTTTTATTTTATTTATTTATTTATTTATTTATTTTTTTTTTTTTTTTATTTTTTGTCTTTTTGAGACAGGGTCTCGCTATGCAGTTCAGGCTGGCTTTAAGCTCACTTTGTAACTCAGGCTGGTCTCGAACTCACAACAATCCTCCTGCCTCAGCCTCCCAAGTGCTGGGATTACAGGTATGCGCCACCATGCCCGGCTCTCCTATTCACTTTTAGAAATCAGCCTAGCACTGTGGTTCTGAAATGGACACTGGAACCAACCAGCCTTATCTTTGCCTCAGTTTGCTTTGTAGAAGGGGAACATGAAAAGATTATTGTGAAGTTATCAGTGAGATGGCTTGGACATAACCCACAGGGACTCCTACAAAAGTGTTTACTAGTGGAGTTTTTATTACTACTATTTAAATTCAGCTCATATATTTTTTTGTATTTGTACTTTTGCAGTATAGTTAATTACTTCTGTATGCCCACATTACCATGGTTGCTTTTTATCATGCTGCTATAGAGTTATTTGAGTATATACTTATCCTTTTTTACAGATTATGAATTCCTTAAGGGTGGCAGTCGTGTGACCTCAAGCGTCTTACATTTCTTTTCTTCCCCTCTCTAATTGTATAAGTTGGGCAAATCACTCAACCTCTCAACTTTGATTCCCTTACCTATAAAATGAAGGTAACTCTATCTTACAGGTTTTGAGTATTGTTTTAGTTTTGATAAGTATGCCCATGCAAAGTAATGGGTATTTAGTATATGTTTTTCTTCCTTTACCTTATAAATTTCTAATAACTGGGAAACAATCAGTGAATAGCCTGGTTATTCTTTGATTGAAGGTGTAAATATTGAATAAGTAATTTTAGGAGTTTGTTAATGAGTAAAGAAATAAAAACCCAAGAAACTAAAAAGACATGCTTTTCAAATTTTTTTAAAAAAATTTTAAGACATGCTTTAACTTAAAAAATATATTATACATATGATACTGAATGAATATCTTAATTTTTAAATTCATTTAAACTAGGGCCAGCCAGATACCTCCATGTGCCTGCTTACGCAGATGCAGGGGCCTGGGTTTGATGCCCGGTGTGGCATGCCAGCCCTGATCCCGGGTGTGCTGATTGAGGCTGGGCGCACGGTACCGCGTGCCTCTACTCCCAGTGCTTAGGAGGCTGAAAATGGGGATCACTACGAGTCTGATCTGTATAAACCCTGTAGACCCTATGCTAAACAAAAAATGAAATAAAATAAATTTTAAAAATCACTTAAACTGTATTTATCCTGTAGTATATATTTTTAAATTGAGTTTAACCCTTAGCATATATTTTTAAAACAAACTTACCTTGGAGTTTTAAAGAAACATAAACATAATGACCTGAGCTCAAATTGAATACAGTTTTCTTCTCAACAAAGTTTGAAAGACTTTGAAACAGAAAATTAAAAACGACCAATTAGAAAAGGCCCGCTCACTTAGGATTTATTATTGATAACATTTGATTGAGTGATACATTACACTAAGGATTCCTTTAGCTCTCACATTCTATGGGTTGTTTTTTTCTGTCTCTGATCCTGAAGTCTTGTACAATTACAGGTTAAGATGCTAGATAAATCTTAATGGTGCAGGAGAGTGAAAGTTAGTAAAGCAGTAAATGGTCAGCAGTGTAGAGTCATTGAACAGAGGAGCAGACAATCCTCCTACCTCGACAGTAATTGAGTTTCATAACGATGACAGTGAATCACCAAAAAAGGTTAAATTTGCTTCAATATACTCGCCTTAAAAGGCAAGGAAATGTGTAATGCATTTTTGGAAATATTTTCTGCAGTAATAGTCTACATATTGTTTTAGTTTGTATTGAATTTTAAAAAGCAAAATTTCGCTTATTTTGAAAGTACCTATATGTTTCCACTTCCTCTCTGTAAAACAAGCATTGCCGTGTGAGGAGAGGTACAAAGACCTTGCCACAAGACAGACTATTCATTTCCTTGCACAGTGTTAAGTCTTTTCTCTTTCTTAGAATTCATGTGTCAGTCATTGGTACTGTTATTCAGCAAGTGTTTGTCACTCACCTGCTATCTACAGGCATCCGTGGCCAAGAAGAAGAATGACTGCCTCTTTCCTTGAGTTCACTGCCTAGTCTGGAAGACAGATGTGTGAGTGAGCGGTTGGAACACAGGCGCAGTACCTTAATGTTAGTGGGAGGCGTGCTCACAGTGTCAAATCTGGATCTGCATGAGTGGAGATAGGGCATGGAAACAGAAACACCTTGCCAAAGAAATTTCTGAGTTGGGTTTCAGAGAATGAGTAGGATTCTTCTAGATATTGCTAGGAAAAGAAATTTGAGGGAAAATAGTAGCATCTCTGAGCATTAAGATGGGAAGTATCTTAGGCAGCTGGCTTGCCTACCTCTGCATTACTTCTAGTGAGACACAACAGTTCCTCACTTAGATACATGCACGTGAATCTATTTGTAACCAATATAGTAAGAAATGATCGGTGAATAGCAGTTTATTTTCTTTGCATTTTGATGAGTCACTTTCCTGTCACTGAGACAGAATACCTAATACAACTTGAAGTAGCAAATGTTTATTTTGACTCATAGTTTTTAAAGGATTCAGTCCACATTGTATGGCTGAAAGGCAGAAAGAGCATGATGGAGGGCCTGGGTCAGGACAGCTGCTTACCCCAGGCCAGTCAGAAGCAGGGAGAACAGAAGAGCCAGGACGAGAAACCCCTTCCCGGCTTGAGCCCCGGAACCCATGCCGACCAGGCACCCCCTCCCCATAGCACCCAGTCACCTTCCAAGCACTTCAGATTTGGAGAACATTTTAGATCAAAGCCATGACAGCATTCTAGGAACAGAATAGCTCTGAAAACAGAAAGTGCTGACAGCGCACTGAAGTACTTACATGTTGAATTGAGTCATATCATTGACTCCTAAGGTATAGTGTATTGTTACTATTGTAGGACAAATTACTAAAGAAAAAAACTTCACTTTGACTTGTGGGTTGCTTAAGATACAAGTGCTAATAATGTACATCTAAAGATAGGACCTGGATTTTGAAAAAATAGCTTAAGGAACTTTTGTTGACCTTTTAATGAATTACTAAACAAGATGTTTTATATTTGGTAAAAATTTTCTTAATTTTGTTTCCTGTTTACTCTGAGAAATATTACTTAATTCATCTCTTTGGAGAGACTGGTTCCCTAGTTATTTTAAAAAGGAACATACTAGCTTTTTCTTTAGACACTGAGTTCAGTGACATATCTTGAATCTTGAAAAACAAAACAGCGAATCTGGATTCCTACCCAGATTCAGTCTTCTCCATGTACATTTGTGTCTGGTTCCATATTAAGAGAGATTACATCAGAATCGAAGGCTCTGTACGGTCTCCAAGTCTGTACTTTTTTTAAAAAAAGCAGCACTGCTGCAGCTTCTCAGGCATGCTGTAGAATATATATGGAATTCATCCCAGCACTTTCTCAGGCTGACACCAAAACACCACACATTACTTAAAATGTGAATTTCAGGGCCTGATTTCTGATGGTTAATCAAAGTGGTTTAATGCTTAGAAATTCATCTTCTAACAGCTTTTATCATCCTAGCAATAAAGTTAAGAATTTGATGTTATCAAATCACTTTCCATTTAAGATACTTTACACAGCCTTCAAACAAATCCCTGAGGGAATTTGGGAGGAAAAATACAAGCACTGTAGGACAAGTAGGTCACAGAGTGCAGCACCATCAGATGGCAGAATGCAGGCCAGGGCTGCGCGTTGGGAGACTTCAGTTCTATGCATAGCTCTCTTAATGACTCATTGAGTGACCTTGGGCTACTTTTGGAAGAGCTTTTGCCTCAGTTTTATCTGAGGTACAATGGGGCCAGAAGGGACCTGTGACACACGCAGAGTGTGTTGTGGGACCACAGATTCACAGACTTTTAGGTCTGGAGACCCTTTCTACTCATTTACGCCAACCTTAGGTGAATCTCTATCACACCATTTTTGGCAGTGTTTCTCACTCTGCCTGAATAACTGCAGAGCCCATCTCATTTTCAAACATTTTTGGTGGTCAAGAAATTCATTTTGGGAAAACTCACAGTGACAGAAAGTAGGTTGGAAGTCATCGGGAATTTGGGAAGAGCTATGTGGGGAATCTGCCCAGTGGTAGCAAAGTTTCTGTGTGATGTGAAGAAGAAGACTTGGATATAGATAGTGTTGACAGGATCATAACATTGTGAATCTAATAACTGCCTCTAAACTATACACTTCACCTGGCAAGTTTTACAGTAGATGTCTTTTGTAATCACAGTTTTTAAAAAGCATGGTTGGGCCAGCCAAATAGCTCAGCAGATTAAAGTGCCTGCAAGCAGGCACAAGGGCTGGGGTTCGATCTCCAGGCTTGCTGTCCCAGCCCCACCACCAGGGCACGCTGAGATGGCAAATGAGACTTGAGTGTGGTGGCATGCACCTGTAGTCCCAGCTCTTGGGAGGCTGTAAATAGGAGAATCCCTATAAGTCTGATCTAGTGGTGAGACCCTAAACACCCTGTAGACCCTTCCCTAAAATAAATAATAGTTAGCTAGCATGGTCATGGCTATAGTCTCAGTGCACAGGCAGACTGTACTGCCCGAGATTGACAGCAGGGACAGCAGGGTCAGGGAGGAGCAGGATGAAGAACACTGTTCCCAGACCATCACTCCTATGGAACGAGCCCTTCGCATTGTTTGTGCTGCTCTCTCACTGAGCTGGCCTGTGCCGGGGAGGGCAAGACATTTCTACTACCATTGTGCATCCCGCAATAAAAATGAGTCACCGAGGCCTGACTTGGTGCTGGCTTTTTTTTGGCAGCTGTCACCCACTGTTTACCCATACAGAGCTGCTCATTAATTAAACTTTCTACCTCCACATCTGCTTTACAAATGCTGCTGTTAAAACAAAATCCTCCCATTTCTAAACTTCTGTAAGATTTGCATTCTGGGCTTCCTTGCAAGGCTTTGCCTTTATTCCCATATAAATGCATATTGTTGCTTTTTTTTTTAATTTTAAGAAGAAAAAACAATAAAAAGTTGCAGAATTTGAAAATAGGATGATAAGAAATTAAGTATGCCTTTATATTGTAGTTATCTTCAAAATAGTTGCTCAGATTACAAGATACAGACATACGACATTAATCAAACAGTGTAAGCACTGCACTAGCATTTGACTGACTCCTAGTCTGTTATGTCCACTCTAATATTGATGCTGGTAGCATATTGGTGGTTCCTTCTCTCCTAAGATTGTCTTAATAATAAGTCAAATCAGCTTTAATTTACTATCCAAGTTATCCATAAAGGTGCTACCAAAGGCTAGGACACAGAGACCCCCTTCCTTCTTCCTATCCAATAATAGCTATCACCTGTATACTGTGTTTCCTCTGTGACAGAAGCCACTGAAGTGCTCTATTCATGTTACATCACCAGATCGGCACAACGGTCCCACGAGTCAGGATTTGCCTTGACCCTCACTGTAGGTGGGGGGCTGAAGAGAGGCTGGAGTGGGGCTAAACCGCATGGCTGGCAAGTGATAGTGAAGATTCAAACCATGTTTCAGTACATGTATAAAGTGTGTAATGGCTGGAGAGAGAGCTCAGCAGCATTAGTGCCTGCCTGGCAAGTGCAAGGTCCTGAGTTCAATCCCCATTACCACCAAAAAAAAAAAAAAAAGTGTAATCATCAGATCATGGCAGTTTGTATCCCTTTACCTTCTTAAATATTTATCCTTTCTTTGTCTAAACTATGAATTGAAGGCAAATTCTCCAAGGTCTTCATAGAATAAATACCTAATAGCCTGTTGTGAATTCTGTTTTGCTACAGAATGCTACAACTTATTCTTCTCTGTGCCTTGTGGCTGTTTGCCACCCTCCTGCCATGCTCCACACCAACCCAACCTTTAGAATCCACCATCCTGCACTCTTCTGTGAGTTGAACTTCGAGCCTCTTCATTCAGCTTTTAGAGTTCATTTTCTTGACACCTATGCTGCAGAGTGGCTACTGGCAGCCAGGATTCCAGTCTGAAGTGAAATAGGGTGCTGTACAGAGCTCTATTAAATTTCATCAGTGAGATTGCTGCTATGTCCATGTTGAAGTGCATCGCGGATGGCAAAATTATGTGCTGTTCCAGGCCACAGCGTTTGTGCCTTGGATGCATGTGTCTTCTCCCAGCACACTGCCGTTTGTTCCCCCAACTCCACCCTCCTGTTTGCTCACATTTGTTCATGAGATCCTTCTTATTTTACCAGGAAAACTTAAGTACTCTTGTTCCTCCTTACCTGTACACTGTGTATGAATGGCCATTGAAGTTTGAAATGCATTTCAACCATAAGCACCCAGCGGGCGTTCGTGCAACACCGAGAGCACGCGATGGTGTTGCGCTGGGTACTAGGAGTGAAGCCTGGAGGAGGGAGTGAGCTAGCTGTGAGGTTGGCGCTAGATGTTCTGGAGAGGTTGAAAGGCTGAATGGAGGAGAACAGAGTGCCATTTGAAACGCCATATACGCATCTGAAAATTGTTCTTAGGCTATAGATTGAGAGGACTGGTGTCAACCATGGTGGATGCTACTTGCGAAATTACAGCATCCCCAACCTTACCCAGGCTACATGCGCCATGATAGCCACAACCACCTCGGGAAGCTTCTAGCAAGGGCGGTTTAGTTCCTGTGTGTGTCTGTCTTGGACCCGAGATGTGTACCTGTGCCCCATGTCATTATCGCAGCAGGACCCTGAAGGGAGCAGCCGGTGGCTGGGATGTTAATGCCAACCTCAATGGAAAAGAAAAGAAAGCAATAATCTCCCTGGGAATACCCTGGCCTGTAATTCTTAGTAATTTTTCAAACTGTGCCTCATCCAGTCCACCAATCCGATGGTTTCTTGCACTTTTTCTTGAACGTTAGGATCTTTTTAATTACTTCAGCTTTATAATTCTATTATTCAACTGTAAGCCACCACATTCATATATTTCTTTACAGTTTTTCTTTAAACATTCATAAGCAAGGAACAGAGCCTCAAAATTAATTTAGCTAATTTTATTCAGAAGTATTTCAATATCTGTTTAAAACATTTTCACTAAGAGATACAATTACTTAACAGAGTCCAACAGAAGTGAATGTAAAGCTATTATTCATGTGCTGTGCACCATATAATTTAGGGGTTAGGATGAATGATTCATTGCTGGCCTTGATAGAAATATTAGCCTGTTTCTATCTTCCTACATGCAAAGTATATCATACCATGCAATTATTCGATTAAAAAATAACTGGCGCCCAATACAGTGTAATGAAGTAGGAACCATTGGAGACTTCTAGAATGTCAGTATTATAATAAGTAACCTTTCCTTTGAGTTTTCATCATAAAAAGATGCTCAAATGACTTTTCTCCTACCTGGGATATGTTTTTCAGACCATCTCTTCCAAATTGCCAAAATAATGGAATAATACTGATGTAAGAAGAAAAGAATCTGTGACTACTGATTTCCTTCACTGAGCCACATTTAGTCTAATCAGAGATGAACAGTGATTTACTGAGAGTAAATTATGGAATTAATTGCTTTGAAATCTTTAGTTTTTATTTTGGCAGAACCAGGGACTTGAACTCAGGTCCTTAACACTTGCCAGGCAAGCACTTATTCTACTGAGCTATATCTCCCCAGCCTTGGAATTAATTGCTTTGGAGTGAGTTACAAGATGTTTTTCAGAGTTTTGGAAAAAAACAAGGTGTGTGCTCACCTGCTTGGGCTCTTTGGAGACTGGCTCAGGGGTGGGAGGTAGTGGCAGGTTCCCCACCCCCCAACCCCGTGCCTGGGCTGGACAGCTGTGGGTATGGCAGGGGCAGGGCCCAAGGCTCCTGCAGGAGGGCCGAGCGCCTGAGCCAGGGCTGCTGAGCAGTTGGCCCACGCACAGCAGAACCAGTGGAGCTGGAAGCGCTGTCTCACTAAGCAGGGAGGGAGGCAGCAATGACAAATCAAATAGTAAATAAGACCACTGTCTCTTGGAAATGATCTAAAAATAGCTGGCACGATCTGTAGAAACACAACTGGTAAATACGCATGGTTGTTCATGCAAGGACATCTTTGGCATCTACCATTTCAAACAAATATATGCGGCCTTTGGGAAAACCCTTTGAGTCTCAGACCCTGGCTTTGAGGTCACGCATACCATTTATGTAACTGAAACTGTGGTGTGGATTTTCACTCCCTTCCTTGAACCTTTTTCCTATTCCACTCACGTTTTCTGATCTTGATGGTCTCCTACATATGGGAGCCTGTGGAAAAAAATCCAGGCTCTGTGGTGTTAGGTGTGCCCACTGATAACATCATGTTTTTGGGAACATGGGAGCCAAAACCTCCTTTGCTTTGCTCCCCTCCACACTTCAACTTAAGATAAAGATAAAAATCCTTTGTCATCTTGATTTTGTATCAAAAATTGTAAGGAAGAAAGTGTTTCTTGACCTGCTTTAAATGCAGGGCTTTCACTGCACACAACGTCCCCAGTATTGTTTAGATGGTAAGAATATGCAATGACATTTGAGGGGATTCCTTACCCACCTCATTTCCTTGAGAACCAAAATCCTTCAGCTCCTGTCAGCCTTCCAAGCACGCCATGGAATCCCTGCTCAGATGTGTATTTTGGGTACATCAGCGTGTTTGTCATTTTCTCCCTGGAAACAGCTTCTCACACCCACGTCACAAGTGTGTGAACTATGATTATGTCGCCTGCTCGTTTTCCCTGTCCTCTGCCGAAAGTGAGGGCTGAGAACATGATTCAGCTTAGGGAACTGATACAAAATGTGGCAGTTAAGTGATCTTTTAAAAGCATCTTTTACCACGTGTGGTGCCACTCTGCGGGTGTCCGTGTTGGCTCCCTTCAGGCGAAGCAAGCAGGGCTCTTAGCATCACAACTGAGGGTAGACCTAGAACGTGCCTGCCTTTAGTCCTTGGATAACCATCTTGTTTAATTTCAGAGAAGAGACTCCTCTGTCTTTTCAGCCATTTGGAAAGCAAATCACACAGAGCCTTTGGTCAGAGATTCATCCTTGCAGAGAGCATAGCCTTTTCTGTAAGAACTTCCTTTTTCCATTGGGGCACTTGGCTTCACAAAGTGAACAAGGGCTGTACTGTTTGTCCTAGTCGGCGAGCTGAGCACTGGATGTCGTGGTGTAATTCACATTGTATCATTATACACTTACTGACCCATCTGGACTTTGTATGTATGTGGGAGTAGGGGATGGGGAATAAGATATAAGCCAATGTTTGTTTGTTTTTTTTGTCTTTTTTGAGACAGGGTCTCACTATGTAGTTCAGGCTGGCCTTAAGCTCATTTTGTAGCTCAAGCTGGTCTGGAACTCAGAACAATCCTCCTGCCTCAGCCTCCCGAGTGCTGGGATTACAGGCATGCGCCACCACGCCCGGCTTAGCCAATGTATTTTTTACCCAAACACAATACATTGAATGATCCATCTTTCCTACGCTATTTTAAAATATCACATTTCCATTTAAAAATTGTAACTGCAAAGTGGACACAGAAGATAAGAACCATTGTAAGAATAATCTGTCTCAGAAGAATGCAGATAGCTTTTCTGTTTCCTTTTTTTTTTTTTTTTTTTCCAGTATCAGGGATTGAACTCAGGCCCTTGCACTTGCCAGGAAAACACTTGTTCCACTGAGCCATCTCCCCAGCCCCCTTATTTCTGTTTAAAACTTAAGTTTAAAATTTAGTCTTCTGTAAAATAAATAACTTACTTGATAACTGAGGAAAACCACAGGCTGAATTATCCTGAAGAACAGGGATAGTCTTGAGAGAAAAGCTCACAAGAACTTCTGGAAGGAAATATTTAGTTTCCAAAATGGCAGCCTCTGATGAAGTCAGGGCACTTCACATCCTGCTCTGAAGCATGGCTTGTCTCTGGTACATCATCCCACAGGGCAGGCTTCCTGAGCATCTTGAAGGCCCACTGGAAAAGGAAAAGGCTGGGTGCAGTGGCAGATGCCTGTAATTCTAGTATGTCAGAGGCTGAGGGAGGAGAATTATTGTGAGTTCAAGACCAGCCTGGGCTACAAAGTAAGCTCAAAGCCAGCCTGAACTGCAGAGAGACCCTGTCTCAAAAAGAAAAGGATATGACATGTTTAATGAGTGTTTTAGATATCTAATCTTGAGACTAAGTTTCTCTTTCCATTGTTTTTCAGTAAAAGAACAACATAAGATTTTGAAATGTAAGGCCTTTTAATGCCCAATTGACCTTAAGATAAAATGGATTCGCTGAGTTGCTTTTTTTCTTATTGTTCCTTTATTTTGTTTGAAGACTTCTAGAAATTCTTAATAATCTTTCTGATTTGCAAGTCTTGACAATTACCCCTCCTATCTCTGAGAATGCAGAAGTCATTTTAGCTAAAGATTACTGATTTCAGGATTTTTAAGAATCAGATTGAGAAAACAGGTAGTCATTAAATACTACACAGTATGTATAAAACTTTTTCCAAGTGTGCTATTTGTCTTGGCTACTCATCTCTCATCACTGAGACAAATGCCCAACTCCCAAAATGAAGGGAGGAAAGTTTTGTTTGGGTCACAGTTACTGGAGGTTTCCATCCACACTCAGCTGGCTCCAAGGCCGAGTGGCACAGGGCAGAGAACGTCCATTCTTGGAGGCTGCAAATAGCAAGAGCAAAATGGAGCAGTAGCAGCAACAATAGCGACAGAGAGAGGAAGTCTCTCTCCCTTAAATTGCATTCAGGCTCTTGCCCTGGGCTGGGGAAGGCACACACGCCCATAATCCCAGTGAATCATGAGTTAGTCTCAACTCTAGAAGTCCTCGCCCCATGATTGCATGAGGCTTTGGGGGACAGCTAGACACAAACCATAACAGTATTCTAACAGGACTTCAGTTTTCCCCAGGACTTTCTCCAGAGACTTGTGATGTTATTTGTTGGACTACATCTGTGATGGACAGACATGCTCCTTAGTAACATCTTGCTATAGTTGTTGCTATTCTTCTTGTTACTTATAAACCCAGAATCCCTCACCCAGGAGGCACTGGAGGCACTTGGGTTAGTCAGGAGTACACCTCTTGCCTCACATATGCAAAGCCCTAGATTCAGCCCCCGGGGAAGCCAGTGCAGGTGGGTGGGAGGGTAGGTGGATGGATGGATGAATGAATGGATGGACTGATGGGTAGATGCACAGATGGACAGACAATGTGTGTTTATGGTATAAATTTAAGGTTGTAACTTCTTTTGTATTCCTCATCAAGCATCACTGAATTTTTAAATTTGTTCTTGCTTATCTCATTCTGAGATGCATATAATTAGAATTAAGAACAATTATTTGCTTGTCAGCACCATTCTGTGTGTTAACTGCTGCCTTTTAAGTCTGCCTGTGCTTGCCTGAGATGCTGACTGTTAGGGACACTGAAGGCTGAGGCAAGATAAATATATCTACACTAAGGATATTTTACTTGACCAAAGGAATTTCCTGTGACTCCTTTTTTGTAGTGTTCATTCCAAGGAAGTATTTGGACAAGATACTACCAATGTTGTAAAATCACTTTTTGATTTATAATGATAATTATCATTATCATTGCTTATTGAATAATGATTAGGACACTGGGTAGAGTACCTCACATATATTATATCGTTTATTCATTGGGAGAAAGGCAGGTATTATTCCCATTTTACAGATAAGATTAAGGCTTGGAGTGACTAAGTATTTTTCTCAAGGTCATATAGCCAACAAGTTTCAAAGCCATATTCAGACCCGGGTTTGCCTTCCTTAGGTTTCTATTCTGAAACCCTGTCGTCACCTTGCAGGGATATTTGGTTCTCTACATCAGAGTGGACTTAACTATATTTCTTCCTTTTAATTAATTCAATTCCTTGTTTCTCCAAAATAATACAGTTACTGGTTTTCTGCATAGCCTGCAAAACTGAATGCAGTTGTTTCTCTCTACATGCTCCAGGTTTGGGTTAGATTTAAATTCCTTGTCCAACTGAGCAACTCTAGTGCTGTGACACCTTATTACCTCAATTTAATCCACTTGGATTAAAGAGAATCCAAGGATGTGAATGACACCGATAGATCTATAATCAGTATTTCATTCACAAATAGAAACCTTGTATGGACAAAAACCATAAAGGTGGTGGTTGTTGTTGTGGTTGTTATTGTTGAGACAGGATCTTACTATGTAGCCCAGGCTGTCCCTGCAATCACAGCAGTTCTCCTTCCTCTGCCCCCCAGTGCTAGGATTACAGGCATGTTCTACCACACCTGGCCATGAAGTTAATATAATCAGCTCCCAGGCTTTTAAAAGCCTATATGTCACAGTGTCATTGCTAGACCTCCAAGAACAGAAATAAGCTTAAATAGTGCAGGAGAGGAAAAAAACAAAAAGCCTTTGATTTCTGCTCTTGCACTTTTAATGGCTAAGGAGCATGAATGAAACTAATGACAGCTAACAGGAAAAAAAGTACACAAATTTATGCTCACAGGAGCTTCAGAGAAAAGAAGTTGAGAAGTGGTGAATTCAAAGGTTATATATTTAACTTACAACTAGGGTTGTGGGGCAGAGGCTTCAGCGGGAAGGACAATTTTTTTGTTGGGGGGGCAGCTCTCCCATCCGTGAGCGGGATTCGCATAGCATGCAGTGCTGGGAATCGAAGGGAGGTCCCTGCACTTGCCCTAGCAGGCACTGTAGACTGCTGAGCTATCTCACCAGCCCCACAAACAGGTTTATTTAGTGGTTTTAGGAGGGTGCCTGTGTGATAATGTTTATCATTGCGGGTATCACTGGTCATCCTGTCTTCAGGGCCATGAAACGACCCTGGAGAGAAAATTCATGGTGGCCTCACATCCCAGAATTTGCTGCTGTTATTCAGGTGAGGGACACTCCTAGAAGGGCTCTTTTAGCACATGTTGAATGTCAAATGTTTTTAGCTTTACATTTCTATACCAGCTCCAGGGGGCCAAGTGAGTCGCCACAGTACAGAAGGTCAACACTTCTGTGAGAAACACTGTGGAAGATCTTCATGCCTGGCTCCTGTATTGCAACTCCTGCTAGTCAGCTGTTCGAGTACACAGGAAGGCAGGCATGCCTAGTTCTTTTCTTGGCAAGGTCTTATAACTGCATCCAAGGGTGACTACACATCCAGGTACTTAGCAATGACAGCTCAGTTATGCTAGAACAAAATTCACCTTGAAGCATACTCCCTATCACTGACTTAGGTATCTTCTAATGGGAAACAAACTTTTGAAATCTTTTAGCAACCGTTAGTCAACAGATCAACTCAGTTATCTTTATGGGGTGTGTTTTGATTCAGTGTCCTTCTAAGAAGCCCATGTAGTACGTAGTCCTGCCAAATTCACAGTGTGTAATAATACCCTGCTGTAGATCTTAAATGTCCCCAAAGACCAAAGGGTCTTACTCATGCCCTTGGGGGTCCCGATTGGAGGGTAGTGGCATTAGTGAGAGATCCTGCCTAGTGGAGGTCTTTAGCTCCCTGAAGGACTGCTCTTGAAGGGCTTGGGGTGACCCAGATTTTTTTCCTTCCTTTGCTTCCTGGTGACAAGGTGATCAGCTTTGTTCTGCCATAGGCTCCCACACTATGTCACCACAGGACTGCATTAATGGGGCCACCGTGCTGGCACTTGAACCCCAAAACTGTGAGCCAAAATGGATTTTTTTCTCTTTATAAGTTAGTTGTCTCCAGCATTTTGTTGTGATGGGACCCTGACTAATGCATAACCCATGTCAAGGATTAGATGTCAGTGACTGGGAATTTCTTTTTTTCTTTTTTTTTTTTTCTGTCTTTTTAAGACAGGGTCTCACTATGCAGCTCAAGCTGGCCTTGAGCTCACTTTGTAGCCCAGGCTAGTCTCGAACTCACAGCAATCCTCCTGCCTTAGCCTCCAGGTGTGTACCACCATGCCTGGCCTATTGACTGGTAATTTCTGCCAGAATCGATAAGGCAGTGACTTCTTTTACCAGTGGCATTTTATGTCATTTGTATTGACTCCTTCATTCTCGATACCAATTATTCTCACATTGTTCATTCTGGCATCATCCTGCATTCTTGTTGTTTTTAAGAGATCCTTTCTCACCTTTTCACTAGCTGCTCCGGCATCTTCAAGATCTGAAACTCTGTCTTCGCTTTCACTCAGACAGTTTTGTAGACTCGTGATTGCTATTTTTAGTTCTTCTATATCTCTTTGACTGTGTTTCATGTGTTCTATTTCTTTTCTGTATTGCTCATTCAAGGAAT